>LUCH01000948.1:52159-62533 GCA_013368495.1 Paragonimus heterotremus | reverse complement strand
GTGTGATTTCGGGTCACTATTCATAGGTAGCAGCATGTCTCTACATCTTGGTATCATTGTTGAGGCACGGATACACGCTAATTACTTCCGGATGTACAAGGGTGATCGCTTGATGCGGTAAAGGGTAAAGTGCATTTATTCAGTCTTTAAAACAACGTAGAAGTCCTTCATGGGATGCGCCATATAGCGGAAAACAAGTGTGTTTTATTATGGACTCTTGGTTTTACTATTTACGGTATTCGCAGACCAATTCTCGACATGTTCTGGGATTTTTAGGTGCAGTGTGACTGACTTTTAACCTAAATACGACAGTCCGCAACAATAAACAAACTGGTACTTAATAGTCACCACGACGAATGTGGGCATACATCAATTTTTTGGACTTGAAAGCACCTGATTTGTTGGCCGTAAGTCAGTGGGTTCATCTGACGTACATGCATGGTTCAGTACCACCTTTATTCTTCGTCCCAACAGAAGTGATGCTCTATCACACTCATGGGGTAGGGGTATGTATACGTACTTGAGTAAAACGGTTGTGATTGTTGTTCGGACGTCCACTGGTTTGGACGATCAGTGGACAGGAAATGAAAGGTGCTGTTTTTAAATGAGAATCTCGAGAATGAAGATAATTCTCCTAGCGTCCTTTTATTTGAACCACGTCTGTGGATTGGCAAAATGTTGTCACGAGCCCATGTCCATGTACAGCTGATGCGATACTCATGAATTACAACTAGAAGTCAGACTAATGGTTCTTCGTTGAATGCTTTTACCAAATAAGCCTTGGTAACTTATTGCATATTACTTGATTAGTACTGCTGTCACTGTGAAAATCACTATTTTTTCTTCCTTTTTTGAATTTAATGATTTTAAAACACGGTCTCCCTGGTGCAGGTTATGTTAGTTTGTGTGGACGTGCCTGTTTTTGCATTTGTAGCAAACTGTTCGGTCTTCCGTAATCCAACTCGAGCCAAGCACAAGTTAAACTAAGCAGGAGCTAGGTTTTCACACATCCTTCTTCCATTCCTTTATCTGCGGCTACTACACTAGACGCTATGCAGTCCTATACGATTTTACCCTGATCCAACGGTCTGTTCGTCGACCTAGGCACCGAACTATCATAAACCGCCTACACCGAATATGAAGAAATTGAGTGGGATTTTTTGAGATCTTTCAAATTTAGTGGAAGGTACTTCGCATTTCTCTGGCTCTGGTTATAATCTTCAGTATTGGAGTTGATAGCCATTTGATGGCGTTTTTTCAAGCAACGCAAATTATTCTTTTTCTGTACTGTGACAAAACTTCGCCCCTATCTTTCTGCCTTTAGTTAAGTGTTTCACTCCATCGGCTGATTAAAGATTATTCACTTATTTGCAGAAGGATGAAGTTGATTAAATTCACACACAATACACTTTGGGCTCCTTTAGTTTCTACAGGCCGGCTCGAATTTTTCTCTACAACAGTAATGCATTTTGATCCATGTTTACTTTCCGTGCTCCCTCTGGTATCGAAGCACTTTCTTAAATCTACTGAGTGGTTCAAGTTTTTTCTATACATATCTGTCCTTCCTTGCAACCAGGTGGACATTTAAGTTTGATTTCCAGCCCATTTCACCTAAATATTCCACGCTGACACGTCAGAGGATCATAATCCTCTGTGGGTTTCTCTCTGCTGAGGTCAAGACCAGTGATCATTATGTAGTCTCCGCCCTGTTTCACCGGGTCAGATTCCCATTCGCAAGATCACTGAGAATCAGGTTTGACACAAACAGCCATGCACAAAAGAGTTCAATTCCTAAATTTTTGATTTGATGGACGCTTCTGACTGAACTCATTTCTAATTGTGATTCATCACGTCTTATTTTAATGCTCGCTGAATATAAGTTGTGCTGCAATAGAAGGTTGTTCTGAAAACACCACAGACGGAATGCGCCAAAAGTTCCATCCGCACTAACTTCATCTACCCAGTTTATGCCCACTTTATTTATATCTGTAAGTTGCAGATCGTTGCCTCAATCACAGGAGACCTTACAAGTGATTTGTGAAAGCTGATGACATTCATCTTTGTGGAACTCTAGACTTCATGCACACAAGCTTTGAATGTACAAGCTGGACCGACGGACTATACACTCCACCAGCTGAAAACTGAAGGTTATATATGCCAAATGTTGCCAAACTAGTCGCATAGATTTCGTACCGATTACAGTAATCTGGTTTTCGTCTTTCCGACTTTTCTGTTCTGATTATATTACTGCATGTACACTGCAGTGGTGACCAGATGAACTGTCTAGCTTCAGCCATACTTCTGTGTTGGATATTAAGTCATCCCTCACTGTACTAATGTCTGTTTCAACGCATCAGTTGTCATTGTAATGTTTTGTTTATGGCCTCCATAATGTTTGGTCTGAAGGAACTGCACGTTTTTTGCTCGTCGTCTGGGAGAGAGAAGCTTCTCTCTACGTACAAGCTGCTGAATGACCTTCTAGTAGATTACCTGTTGGTTGTTGTATTCAAGAACGACGGAAAATACCAGTAGTAAGTAAGCTTTATTAAAGCTACTGTTTCAAGTAACGTTACGGAAAACTCTCAGTCCACACGGTCCAGGCAGCCGATGCCCGCATGTGTTATCGATCGCTTGAAGGTCAGAGCAATCTGATTGGCCGACTGCATGGCTAACTTGCATTCGATTGGACACAACACTGGTCAAGAATTATCAAGTGAAAATCGCAGGATTCATCGGATTTACTAAACGCCATTTCGTTTACTGAAAATTAGCAGAGGATTTCGACTGATACAAGTTGAACATCACTGCTAACAGATCGCAAGGCCATCGATTGGGGTTAACAAAATGGTTATTGTGCTTCTGGTGGGGGCAACTGGACAACCTGAGGATTACATTCATGCGAAGGTGGCTGGTCCTCCAGATACAACAATTCGGCTGCATTCAGTAAGAGACGAATAGCGCAGCGACCGACACAGATGCCCCATGAAATCGTGACCGGAGTTCAAATTCTAACTAAACCAAGGCTATGCACAACTGATGAGCTCTGATAAGAAAAAACGGGACTGCTCTCTTTTGAAAGAAGCTTGCTTAAAATTCATATTGATGTGAGTACTACCCAGTTCACGTTAACTAAAATGCCGTACTACTTTTCTGTGATTTTGAACTTCTTCAAACATTCTGGCTTATAAGTGATAGTCAACAGCTTCAGTTCGTTTACGTGAATTTCCGCCATCCCTCAGATTCAGGTGCTAAATCCGTGAATGTTTTTTAAGTGTACTTATTCATACCCTTGTTGGTTTGCCACACACTGGTTTGGGTTTGTCAACCTAAGCTACAATAAGCATGAACAGTAGTATATTGCTCATTTTCAATGAAAATTTGCAACATAGGTCGCAGTGCTGTAGGCTTTTGTAATTCTTTTTATGGGCTTCGGAAAGTCGTCTTATTGGAAACTAAGCACTCGCGTGCACTACATATGATTGAAAGTTTATTGCAACTTCCGAAAGTTCATTCAAGAATTGCTTGCTTGGTGCGTAGATGATACATACATGGATTAAGCGAAAAGCAATCAGAGTGATAGGATCAACAGCAAATATAACATTGAGACATGAACACTTAGGCCCTGATGAAAAGAACCTCGGTTGCTTTCTCAAATTAATCTGCTTGCGAAAAATTAAAGGGGTAATAACATTGGTAAGCATGATTAAATTGTTTGCTTTGTTGTTTGCCTTATTTGTAAAAAGTTGATTCTGATTCCTGTTTATTTCCCCCAGCTTGTTGTCCTCACCGTATAGTTATGGCTGTTTTTCTCCCATAAATATACGGTGAAGGGATTACGTTAAGATTCCATCTTTTTCGGTCATGGCTATTGTGCTTTCCATACATTTCCCTTCGCTTGGTATTGGATGCCCCCGCACATTCATTTGTATTTGAGTGCTTTACTGAGTTCATGTTCCACCTACTACCATTTGTAATGTCGTTCTACCGAGACTTGAAGTTCGAGCGTTTTCTTAACAGTGAATGTGAGTAATTGATCAACTTACATTCGCCGTTAGAACGGGTTTCAAGTTAGTATTTCATAATTAGTGGAGAACAGTGATCGATCACGTAAACCGACTAAGTTTGAGGGCGTCAGACTATTCCTATTTGTTTGGTACCGCTCGACACTCTAGTTGCGTCCGAAGAAAGTCTAGAAGAGCACACAAAAAAGCTGCTAACTTTTGAGATGGTATATATCAATTGTCACTGCGTGCGATAACGAGTGTAATCCACTGGAGCGACACAGTTTTGGAACTGAGTCTGTGTATAACTAGAGTACGGTTAGTGACGTGAACCCGTTCCCCTTTGAGCCATCCTCTTAACATAATGTCATGAATCTAGAACACTCGGGCATCTCGTTATCCTCTTGAAGCTCAAGATTAACTGAGAACTCTGTTATTCAATATGGTTTTGAATATTCTGCTAGAATTGACTAAATTTTGCAGCCCATGGAGATAAACAGGGACTTCATCCAGCTTTCAGAAGTCGAAGAATGTTTGTAAAGACTTTCGTGTTTCAACAGCTTTCTTCACTTTATCAGACTTCAAGGCCTGGTCAAACGTCGGTGAATTTTCAAGAGAACTTGGATCAATGAAGCCAAAATATCGCGGAAAATTAAATGTTTCTAATCAAGGTTGCTCGTGAAACTAGTGTAAACAAGTTTTGAGGAGCCTTTCAAGCGATCCACTGACTAGAAAAGGGCTAACCGTAAAGAAACCTAAGCTAGACATACATTATTATCAAATATAGAAAGCTGAGTTGCAGCATATATTTTACCAAATAATCTAAGAAGCTAGTCTGAGCACCCTGAGGGTCCACAGATGAACTCGACTACCAGCCAATCTTGTTGGGCAGAATATATGGGATCAACCAGACAGTCCACGGTACTGACCCTTCTAACAGGATTCCATTTCTTGCCGGTGAATCATTCCGTGGGACTCATACGGATTCGTACAATAAAATTCTACATATATTATTTGATTTTTAGGAAAATTTTAAAAGAACTGAGGCAATCATGTTCACGGAACAAAACCTAACTTGTCAAAGCCTTAGCAGTTTAGAGAAGTTCATAAAGTTGTATATCTTCTTATGAGAGCGAGGTGTTATGTTGCAGCTATCAACTGCTTTTTCTGAACACATCGAATCACAGATATTTGTAGTTACCGCTGAGTACCTTCTGCTTGTTAGTCGGTTAGGGATGAAGCTGAGCGAACCAGCACCATTAGATGTGAATGGGTTGGTAAGTAGCTTGGCATTTTGGCTACCGCTAAACTGAACACGTCGATTGTCACGCGCTTTCAAGCAAAGTGCATTGGTCTACGTGCTTCATAGAATAATAGTATTTCTGCCTTCATTATTTTAGATAGGTTAAAGAAAGCGTCTTAGAACAAAAACTTAGAAGCGCGCTCAAAAATTGCAGAAAGCGCACTTTTGGCCATGTTTTTTTATTGCTGACTATGTTATCACTATATTCACACTCATACTTCTAATGTTTCAATTCACAGACCTCCCGTAGGTTCAAAAGATGCACAATACTTGGAACTCCGTCACGTCCAAAATCGTTTTCCAGTCGCGTACGGACGATCTTCAGAAGTTCTAGTTTAAACGTTTAAACGTTTTCCCATCGCTTCTGTCAACACTATAGATGGACCGGGTGATAACCGATGAGGAACAGTTTGTCGCTATGCCGTCGAAGTTACTATACATCAGAATCTTCGCAGTGGATGGAATTCGATAAAAAAGTATCATCATGAACCACCTTAATGGTGCCAGTTTCATCAGCCGTCGTGCAGTATGAACCCTATATGTTGCATTTAGTAAGACGGATAGATGAAATCAGGCTGCTGCTGACGCATTACATACCGGGTCCTGCATAACTTTTGATCCTCTCCGACAACTTAGACCCGAAAATCCTCTTACATATACCAAAAAGTCATAGGAAGTCCTATTATCTCGCCAAGTCCCTCTTCATACGGTCCACTTTCCACTTCCCGTTATCTAATGCTTAAGTCCAGAATGCAGGTTATTGAAACAGCCTCCAGCATTTTCGTCTAGTACATCAGATAATGCAGAAAATTACTCTTTATGGGACGCTTGAGTAAAAATCAATCAGACCTCCAAGCTGACAATATCCATATTTTATATCTCACACATTAACTGAATACACTTCCCTAAACCAGTCAAGCTGCACTGGCTATAACGTTGGACACTTTGAAACAAACTGCATAAGTCAGTTGGACACCTGTTGGTGCCGGACTCGAAGTCATCATCTTGACAAACTCTCTTGGGCTTAACTCTAGGAGTGGAATCTTTTGAAAAAGTCTAATTACCCGCTCATCCTTTACGACTGTAGCAAGACAAGGTACGCGACTAGCACCAGATATGACGACTTTGCCAAATACATGACAACGCACTTTCCTGGACGTTCACACGGAATTTAAACAGGAATATATACACGAAATTCTGAATCAACTTGATACCCAAATTAGAAGCATTGTTAGGTGAGATAGTTAGTAAAGCTGTAACTGACTGCGCCTCGGGAAATAGTATCAGAGTATCTAAGTTAATCTACAGCACCTTCCCACGACGTCATTCTTTTGGTACAACCAGCAACGAAGGAAATGTGGACACTTATTTACAATTAGTTAAAAAGACTAAATTGCGAAACGGAACCTTTTGAGCTTCAGTTGAACTAGCCTTTCGTCGCCACTTTATGTCAGCTACATTAAGATAATATTGTAACGCGGCCTACAGACTTTAAAGCTGCAGGAAAATACCCAGCTTAGACATCAGAAGAACGTGTAGCGAACAAGCTTGTTTTCGGTGATTCATCATCAGGCTAAATACAACACATTTATATGGGTCAATCATGTGAGAAAATATACAGTAGTGAATCGAACGGATTGTTATCAGTTTCAGAAAGTTCACGTTCACGAGGGCTGATAAGTACGCTTGAGAATCAATTCTCAAACGTTCTGAGACCGATTGCACCGACAACCTTATGCTCGAGTTCTTCAACAGGGTTGATTAGATCTTAACGAAAACTTTAATCAGCTTTGTTCACCTAGTACGGATGACTCAGAAAGCTCGTCGAAACTGGAGTCGGGCAACAATAAGCCTAGTAGTCCTGTGAAAAGTGCGGTCAACTAGGTGGACCTAAGTTATAGCTAGAGCTGTAGTGCCTAGTGAACTTCGTAGACTCACTATAGCGCTGTGTGCAGTGATTAGATAACGACGAACGAGGATTCGTCCAGGGTTTTTAATTTCATTTTGATACAGTGTATTACCTGTTGGTGGTCAACTCCTTCACTCTTTATCGAATACGTGGTATTTTATGATGGCCTGAGTCTAGGGTTTTGCCAAAGATTTACAAAAATGAAACGCCATCATTCTACTTACAGTAGGTTAGGATCTATCAGGCAATTTCAAATAGATTTAGAGCTAAAGGTTGTGAAATTCAAGATTTTTGGCTTACAACCCCTTGTTCAATTTCGTCAAAAGAAATAGTGAAGAAGAATCTATAGTGCCTATAGAAGGCTGGCAAAAGACCGGCTGGCATAGACCACATTGACGAGTAGGTGCTACGGTTGGGCAAATTTTTGGGAAATCATTTAACCGTGGATTAGTGGTCTCGAAAACCCTAACTTGTTGTTCTGTTAGCTTCTTAAGCGAACTGTTAAGGCTCCTCTTTCAAAATGCATCACAAGACTATGAAGCTCAAAACAGTAGCAGCTAGACATATTATTTTATAGACCCGACTTTAATCCCATAAGCATTCTCAAAAGTTGACGTGGTGACACAATATGTTGTAAGCGTAACTAACTTATCAGGAATTAAACTCGGTTAGGAAGTGAAAAAATGGCAGTGAACCATATAGAAGACAGCGAAAATTATCGCGAATAACTATTTATTGATGGCACGGAACGAAGAAAAATAAGCCTGCGGGAAAATGTGAGAAGAGGAGACATTTGCGGATGGGGACAGTAACGGTTGGGAGAAAGCTGATTATTTCGATTTGAAAAAGCACTTTTAATTGGAAATTAATTTTAAAAAATCTTAGCGATCCGACAGACGCTGCTTAATTGAGTGCAAATATGAGGGACAAATTTGAGTTGTCTTTGGTGAGCCCGGCAGAACAGAGTGAACGGAAGAAGAGACAGAGAAGACTATTTGTAGATATGGAGTGAACCTTTAGGAAACTGAGTTCCTTTGATCTTGTTGAGCGACAATGAAAGAACATATAACGCGAGATAGCAACGTTTCGTCTACTCTGTCCAGTCCTAAACGTAATACATTGGAATATGTATAGGACACGAGGGTGGCAACAACAATAGAAAATGTCAAAGACTGAACTTTATATGAAGGCAGGACTGTCATAAATTATGGGGCAGACAACTGCTTGAGTCAACAGTGTATGCACGTATAGGTCCGGACTCGGTGTACTGATAAACGTTGCCACGGTGGGTGCAGGGAATTTAAGATTCCGATCGAGCACTAACACATGAAGCAGACTGGAGGTGTCAAGAACGTGACCTGTTTCTATGCTGTTCATTGTAATTAATGTGGGGGGATTTTGGCTCACTCGTTCTGTTGATATTGTCTGTCGCGTCATTGCGCGTGCCAACCACTTAGGCAAATGTTCATCCTTCCTATTTCGTTTGTACAGCTCTGCTCTGTCGGGATGGACATCAACGCAACTGTAAATGAGCTGATAGATTACATGTGAGACAGAATATTTCGGCCGATAACGATTACGAACAATCTGATCAACACTCACTCTACGGCTGTGACACTCAGTAGGTGAACTGTAGGCAGTCTTCTTTCTGACCATCGAAATATAGAGTAAAACTTGTTCATCCGATGACAACAACGATTACTCAAAGATGAGCTTAGAAGGCGCAGGTCCCTTAGTAAAAATCAAAATAATTTGTTCACCCTGTTTTTGAGGTCGCGTAGATTAACATAGCTATGTCGTGTACCAAAGAGACAAATACATTTTTGTTGTACTAAAAACCCCCCACCCATGCAGTCGCATACTGATGTGTTTCGAAGTGAACAAGTGACGTTCTAACCTGAAACCAGTTATTAGTATGCTTAAGACAGAAAGTGAGGTTCACCATTCGGACCTGGGATCTAGCTACTCACGGAAGTGGAGTCTGGATACATTCGAAAGTCTAAACGCCAGGCTGTCTTGGCAGCATGAACGTTGCCATACCATAGCTGAGCTAACTGCAAAAGTACTTATAACTACTAAACCCAGGAAGTGGAAACCACAAAGAATCTGTATTGCAAATGGAAGCCAACGTTGACCTGCAGTCCGGTTGACTGTTTATAAGACGTAATCGCCATAACACCGAGGCTTTCAGAATAGACGGGATTTCGGTGTAATAATTCCTACCTGTTCCATTGAACTGACTTGTAGCAAATAAACGTCAGTGTCAGCTCCTAAAGATTACGGGTATATTGTTCTCGCGCCATTGCGCAAAAGTGGTCTCTGGTTTGAACACTCTTCACTGGCTGGCACTTAATTTTCCGAACTTGTTCGGACGTCGTGACCGTGACGTGAGACCTGTGCTATTGTTTGTGAAACAAAAATTCCGCATCAGATATTTGGGGTACGAGCATGCCGAATCCTATATTACGCGAATTCACGAACTGGAGCTCGCTACACTGTGTCAGTTAGTGAGCTGACTTCACTTATTATATTATAATATATTGCAGTGTGACATTGAATTGATTGACCTGATTAACCACCCGTTCCTCGTTTGTCCCCTTTAATGATTCCCCTGTAAAATTCGTGATATAAATGTGATGTATTTAGCCTGATGATGAATCACTGAAAACGAGCTTGTTCGCTACACAGTATTTTTCATAGTATATATTAATTATATTATAATTAATTTCTCTATAAAAGCGTCCAGTGCTGTTTGCACTATCTTCATTAAAATAACCGGATGGCTCAGCCGCTCGGATTTTTAACGCACTACAAGATTCCAACTGCCAATTGAGTTTTTTCTCATTGGGGTCATTTCACTGTGACACACAATACATCTAATGGGTTACGGCAATCGCCCGCTGTGATGTGTATGTTTTCACAGGAAATCATTGCTACTAGCAATTTGTAAGTAGCACGAGACAATGACACGACTTATTTCGCATGTTAAAGCCTCCGGTAATATCACTTGAAAAAGGAAAAATATTTAATTGAAGTACGAAGAAATCGTGTCCAGCTGGCTCAGGATTGTCAATAAGCTAAAATTTTAAACAGCATGTGTAGTGATGTCGATGACTTCACTTTATCCATTACTCCCAAAATCTAGCCAGTCGAAGTTGAGA
>LUCH01000948.1:22537-34939 GCA_013368495.1 Paragonimus heterotremus | reverse complement strand
AAATAAATCCTTATTTTATCGTTGGGATAGCGCTAGCAATGAGAAAACAACTGAAGAAATTTATAAGCCAGCATCGTTCCATCAAACTGGCCACAACGTCTGAAAAGGGAGGTACCTTTAACTGTTATGTTCGTTGAAAACCGGAACTATTTGTGGGTACGTGTCGGGTTCATTAATTGCTATCAAGACATACGAGCGTGTACCGTTCATTCGGAATCCACGGTTAAGATTTATACCGAGTCCGAGGCTCGAATGATTGCCGAAAACTAAGGATCGCCAATATTAACTGTGGTTTATTTCATCTGCCTTCGTTAGCCATGCAAACATTATGGCGGACAGCTCGCTTGGTTCTCGTTCAAAGACCAGATCGGCAACGAAAAACAAGATTTGAAAGTAAACAAAACCTCTTTTTCAGAATAAGAAACAGGACGACTTTTACAATGAAGCAGTATGAATAGTACAAGGACACACCATAGTATAATAACAGCACGGAAGTGAGTCAGTCAGAAGCATACTTGACGACGTCTACTACGTGAAAAGCATGATGTATGGAGCACCTTGCCACTGTCATTCCTTAGCTTAAGTTATCCATTAGTTGGCTTTAAAAAATGGCCCGCTGGTTGGAATCTCCGTAGATTAACGTAAACATGGAGCGAATAAGACAAAGGGAAGACGTGTTCCTCTCAATTGATTTATTCTTATGCCCTAGTAACCGCTGGATAAAACCAGTGTTTTAAACGCAGATACACGCCAAATCATTACTGAATTTTGGAACGAAACGAACTGCTATTTGGATAGCGTCCAACTAACATCGTGTTTCCGGACTCCCCCGGTAACAATTATCATTGGCTTTTAATACTACAAAAGAAAATACTTCGTGGCGAAAACTATGTAAAACTCAGTTGGAAATACGGGAATGGTCAAATTATACTGTTTCATAAATCCTAACCAAGAGATGTAGGTCTTTTTAAGCACCTAATGTAGGCCAGTGCTGTCGTAACTACCATGCAATAAGATGAATACAACAAGAGTATTTGAGTAATTATGTGTGAATCTGACATTAAAAAGTTGCGTTTAGCGTCTTCACCCTGTTATAGAAATAGATGCGCAAAATTGTGCACAAAACAACACGTTAATTATAGTTAATACACACCTGTTGGCCTGTTCTATCAGCAACGCTCTGTAATAATACATGGTTTCTGCCATGTGGAATAGCTTAAAAGTTGACTGCCTTCCTATGTGAAAGTGGCTTCAGTAACTTCGCTTCGCATCAAATTTTTCACGCTCTCGCGCTGTAATTTGTACTGATTTAAGCAAAGAACTGTATTGAGGAACAAAAAATTGTTTACCAAGCTCCACTGTCATTGTGTCGTGTAAATGAATGCCATGTTTAGTCCTCCGAAAAAGCCCTAAAGAATAATATTACGCGTACATTACTTTAGAACCGGTAGAGTCGTGTGCAAGCTACATAGACTAAGTAAATCAACTTTGTTAATCGGGTCGTGTACCTAAATTATAAGTCTCATCAATAAGGAAGTGTCACCAAAAAGTACATTCACACGGCGCAAAATTTTAACCCCCAGATAAAAATATTTAACTGAGTGACTTTAATACGTTGTCGAAGATCATTGGAGATGAAGTAAATCGAAACCGCTACTTTACTATAGCCGTCAAAGTTTTATTATGGCAATCACTTCGAGAGAACCAAATGCTGATCATCCAAAGTGCGAGTCAAAAAAACACTTGTCTAGCCGAACGAAACTTTCTGTCTAGGTGAACTGAGTCTCGCTTTCGGTGAAGTTTCTCCTAAAAGATTGTTGATGTTCGGCCACGAAATCTTCAAGATAACTTATTTCAATTTCTAAAAGGTGGTAGTTTATCACCTATTACTGAGCCCTCATATCCCAATGTTAGAAGTTTCCAGATATGACTTAATAAGTTACAGCCCCGTGACACATCAACTGGGTAATACCTGCTGACTATCAAAGGGAAAGCATAGAACAAGTTGGGCTAGCCATCTCGCTCACGGCAAGCGTTTTAAATGATGCAGTGCCTACATGTTTCTTGATCAACACATTCTAATATTTTAGATACGGCATAATTTCCACTTTTTAAGTGTGACCGTCTTCAATGTTTGTATGCGATCCAAACAAGAATGAATCAAAGATTCATGATTAATGAAAACAACGAAACGCAGGCTTCCAAGACAACTGAAAGAGAAATGGGTATTTGACTCAATGTTATTCCGGGGCCAACGGCAATACCTAGATGGAGCGAAAAAAAGGAAAAGCACACCGAAGCGTATCTTTACCAAAGCCGAAGGAGCATTTGTAAGGACCAACTTGTTTGTTCTAAACTACCAGTTAGGTTGAGATCAGACATAACAATAGCACACTAAACAACTGGGTAAAACTTCCGAAGATCTTGCAGGTAATCGGTAATTTTGTATATTGGCAACTTTCACTCCTGACACAGGGTTTTTTAAACTAAGAACAAATTACAATAATAAACAAAATCACCGACTGCCTACAAGTTGTTCCGAAATTATTGATTATAAATCGACCTTAAACATATTCCAGCTAGTCTGGATAAAAGTTGATTGGAAAGACAAGCAGGTGAGTGGGTATGAAGTAGTGCATACCTGACTGGGAAGAAGCTGAGATTGGAGTGATGCCTCTTATAAGGAATAGACAGATAAGCACAAGTGTAACATGCGGGAAAATATCGAACATCGTCAGGATTCTTAGAAAAATTACGTCTACGTAAGTCATCACATACACCTAAACAATGTAAATCATACATTTTATTTGTTACGACGTTTTTATGTAATGAATTTCATAACAGTTCTGTTCTGTTATTAAAATTTTTAAACTGAAACGGAGTTAAACAAATTACTATCTGTTTGCTACTGCACATCACATAAGTCTTCATCAAATTATTTATCATACGTTAACAAGTGGAATAAGAATATTTGAGTGTGACTTATTCTTCAATAATGGGTTCGTATTATCTATAATACCTGGTCTTTCTCGTGAAATGCAAATAACTGCCTAGTTTTAACTGAGTTCTTCAATCAATCTGATAGTTACAAGATTGAGAAATAAGGTTCAACCGACTGACTTTATGGTTATCTATGCTGCAGTGTGACCAAAGTGCACCTGCCGTTTAGTGATCGTAGCGTGGAACATTATTGGTTTTGTATGAGTCTAGGCAACAAATAAAGTAATTATACTATCGAAATGATAGCCATGTGATTGCATATAATTTAATATTTAGTCGGGTTTTGCTATTTAGGTCACGTCTGTCTTTCTCTAAAATGATAATTTGTGTTGAACCTCAGGGGGTTAGAGCCGCATCAGTGATTTTTTTCAGAAACTTGAATACAACTGTAATGTCTAACTAGGAAGAACTTAACCACTACCATTTGTACTAAACCGGAGCTGCGTGTATCCACGCGATTCATTCCTATCAGTGTGGATTTACGCAGTTTAACAGCTATGGATTTTTGTCAGCATTAGTATGAACGAGTAATTTTAACAATATTCATGAAAAAAGTAACGTTACACGAAGGAGTTGTTCTCAACTGATAATTCAAAACACATACTTGGGCACTAATTGCTTACAGCAACTGCTGACAGTAAGCTTCAGCATAAGACACTGAGAATGGTGCAGTATGAAGCGAGTTTAGGAACTCGTTAGACACTAATGTTCTGTAGGTCAGTTGATTGTTCGTTAGTTTCATTTTCGGGTGATGTATGTTTAAGATTAAAAAGCATATGAAACGCATTAATCTCACGAACCTCGCGTTCTATACACGCTATTCAAGTCTGTAAAGGTGAAAAACTTTTCAGAAAACGTTGTGGTAAAACTGTTCCTTTAAAAATGTTCAAGGAGAGTTAAGCAAAAAACCGCTTGGTGTACTCGGCAGATGAACTTACGGCAGCAGCATACTAAAATATTTCAATAAATTTAACGAGCATTTTCTTGGCTAAGAAGCCACGATAAATAATGAACAGTAACTAGTAAGAGTCACACAGAGGTCATGTGCTGTGCGGTTAAAGCAAGCCGAAAAACGGGTTAAACGGGGAATAATAAACGAAGTGTACGCATTCGTGCAAAGAAAATGAATTAAACACAGAGCTACCATAAGACAGATCCGGCTTTAGAGGAGTACGCATCAAACGATCGGAATTACATAACTTTTAGGCCCGTTTTTTTGTCAGTATTATTGTGTTGTGCAGCAACAGCATCGAGTAAATCTATTTTGTGGTTACCACAGCGTCAGTGTTAATTGGAATAATTTAAAACCTCTGACAAATTACGCACCATAACGGGAAAGCAATAAAATCGAAGACAGAACATAAATCTGCAGAAACCCGAAGATCAGATTGGAGGGGGGAAAAAGATTGGCCAAAAAACGTAAAATATTGGTTATCCGATTCTGTAGACAAGCGTGGAGACGCGTGTCCCGGCTCAATGTGTCCTATACTATTACCAATGAGTGTATTAAAGCCCTATCATCGATAAGTCTTACAAATCTATGAAGGTTTGGTGATATCAACCAACTTTAAGTGTAAATCAAACATTCGTATATGTTGCGGATTCTAATAGCAAGAAACAACTTTTAGATCGGGTAACGAGGTCATCTGATCAATCTTGCTTGACGGAACCAGTCTGAACTTCTGTTCTCGACTTTTCAATTTCGTTTAACTTGATTAGTTCGCAGATAACCCCGAAGTGATAAAGTCGGCCAGCCAAAGCGGTCGGAAAACCGTTCAACTTGAAATGAATTATTTGTGAGCTAACAGGCTTGTAACATTCACCCTATTATTGACCAGTCTGAACATCTATGAATGAAAGATGGCTCTCTTTTGGTAAGATAAATTTGTTCGTCATATCAACCAATTTCGGGAGTTCAGACCATAGCAAATCCCTACACCACTAAACAATTTTGTGTTTACAATGCTACCTCACAAATCAGAATGATGGGCAAGTTACCGGGAACCATCAAGCAATAAGACGTAAACATACACCAGAGGTAGGACGATAATTTAGTTGAGCGACTCAATTTCCCGAGTGTGGCCACTCGCCTTTAAAAAGACAGTTATTGCCTGCCAACTCCAGTCGTCTCTTATCAAAAAGATCGGGCAAATTGATTGTTACTGATAATTTGAAGTGGTCCAGTGTTCAAATACAATTCGGTCGTGTCTAGCGTGAAGTCAACGGCGCGGTAGTGAACACGGTTATCTCGCGGTCAGAGTTCTAATCCGGTCGTGGGCAAGATGTAAACTACTGGTGAGCTGTAACAAGAGCGAAACTCGAGTCTAAATCTTTTTTCCAAAAGAGGATAGCTGGAAAGTCTATCTGAATGTGAAGACTGTGGCCAAATGCGAGTGATATTCAACTTGAAACCAAGCAAATCCCCGACTACTCGTGAATAAACAAACTACTGTGAAGAACGACTGCTCGTTCCTAATAAACATACACTTCTAAACTATTGCTGAGCCCATACAATTTTACACGTCCGCGTGCGCTGCATCCCAACTTAAAGAATCCGCAGCAAAAATTTTCGCTTATTCCCGTATTGAATGTTCCAGAGACAATACTAGGCAATTGTCCATAGCACTTTTGGATGCTACTAACCAGAAAAGCATCTAATTATTTGGCATATCGACAATCTCTTTCAACGTTTTGTTCCCACAACACATATAGAAGACAACAGTAGTATTTCATCAAACTTGATCGGAGCCAGTCATTAAAAATAAGGTTCTCAATACTTCGAACGCGAATCTTAGTGTGTACATAGCAAGCTTGAGTTAAATGCTCACCACTGACTTTCTCTTAATTGTTTAGCGGAAGTTGGGGAACTTCTCCTAACTGATCATCGTGGTGTGTCATCTGCAATACACTGAACAAAACTTATTCACTTGCCGTCCTTGTTAGGTTTTCACCACAAAATCCGTTACGTATTCAAAAATACATTTACAAAATAAGAATAGTACAAGTTTCAAGAATATTTGACTAGTTATTATTAAAGCCTCATAACAGAACATCTACAACATGCAGAAAATGTCGAAATAATTAACTGTAGTTGTTGTCACTGTATGGATGAACTGGCACTGATAACTACAAAAAATGAATGCCTTGAACTGACTTGTGAAAACGACCACGCGAAGCGCCAGCAACAACGGTTCCAAGCCCAACACGCAAGGTCAGTTGATTAAGACAAACAATTGATGGTAAAAGTCACTGATATGTCCTGCACCGTTGCTGACGGCTAGGTCTATTAACTGGAGATGAGGAAATACAGTGATGCAGCTTTCCAAAAGAATATTTGATTGACGACTAATTTGACCAATATGAGAAGTTCAGAGATTCAACTGTGAAAAATCATAGCTTCGTTTGGATTCAAACCACTTGGAAAGTAATTGTAGCGTTTGAGCTTGCTGTCTCTACCACCGTAACACATTTATCACAGCTAGCTCGCTTCTGAGTAGCTACCGGATTTCGATTGCCCAAATACACACTTTTATACGATCTAATTGATTGGTTTAGCTGCGGAGCGATCGGATGCAACAATCTAGTTCCGCTAAAGGGGTCCGAGTTCCCGCAGTACGAGTCATTTCTTCAGCATTTTACATATACACTAATTTTTATAAGCCTGGATAGTCCTTGCAATAGAGAACAATGAAGTACAATCTTTATATGTGGTTAGCATGTTAGCAAGGCTTCAACGTTTACTAGACGCGGGTAAAATCCAACCAATCCTTGTTCTTTTTTAACATTCCATCTGTTTTTCCATTGTTTTAATTGTTCATAGTTACAATAGTCGTATTATTGGCTGTTACATAGGACGTTAAGGGTTTTTTTTGCTTCGAATTACAAACTATGCAAAGACGGTGTACTTGAAGTAAAAAAGATTATGCTTAATGTCTCCCCAAGTACAGCAAGATAGTGTGCGTGCTTTCTGAGAGTTATCCTCGGTTACCAAGTTTGTGACAGGAATCCACTAGTAAATAACCTTCAACAGGTTCTTCATATTATTTCACAAATATCAACCGTCTTCAAAATCCCGAAAAAAGAGCGGAGTCAAAACAAGTTTTGTGTGAAATCTACAACAGGTTTAACAGTAGCACACAGAGAATCTGAAAGACTCGTTAATCTCATTGACCGATGTTCAAAACGAATGGGACTTGACTTATCAAGTGCACCTCTTATTTCAAAGGAGATAGGCGAAACAATTAACAGACAGTTACAAGCTGCTGTTACGGCGAAACTAAAATTAATACCTTCCATCTTACATATGGTCACTGTAACCACAAGTGTAAGCTGAAGTTGTGAACTAGCGATGCAGCGTCATGCCTGATTGGTTATTGTCAGCGTAAACTATTGTTTTACTCCCGATTACACTCGCGAGTCTCCTGTCTTCACAGAGGTTAAGTGCTGTGACTGCTGACCGTTTCACCACTTATTCTAATTAATTAATATGAACACTACTATATAACATTCATAGTAAAGAATACTTGCAGAACTTAAACAGATTTCACCTGAAGTTGCTAGCTTGAACGAAGGTATGCATTACTGTAACCATCGTTACAAAGCTTCGTGGTATGTAGTGACGTTAATCAACGCATAACAACTGTGAATAGTGTACTGTTTTAATCGGAGTTTGTGATTAATAAACTATGGACAACAAAGGAATGTCTATTGGGTTAAGCTCATGAAATCAACAACACCCGCCGGTTTGACGGTTACTGATAACAATGACCGTCAAACCCAAAAACATACATAATCAAAACACCAAGAAAAACTCACAAAACCAGGTCTCCCGCAAATAAATTGGTAGAAATTCAGGACAAAGTGGGAATATAGTTATAGAAGGTACCTAATAAGGCAACAAGCCGGCAAACTACTGAAGTCATTCTGAAAGTAATTTGTCCATTCCAGGTGCACGGAGTTTTTGGGCTTCAGTGCTAACACCTGCCTTCAAACCATGTTCGACCAAATAAACAGCATCCAGAGCAGTACCACGACTGAGAGTAATCCCCATAGAGCCATGTCCGTAATTATGAATAATGGGTATCTTTCGGAAAGCTCCATCGTATCCTAGCCAGTTCAACTGTGAAAAGTGAAGCAACACAAAGTAAACATCATCAGGATTCTGGAGCAATAAAATTGTCCAATCAGCACAACAAATAACAGGAGACAAAAACTAACGTTGTGTGTTAGCACAGGAGTTGCTAACACCTCGTCAATTTGGAGTTATATAAGGCGGCTGTCACGAACAAGCAGCACGCCAGTCTCAGTGACTCCCGCCCATCTACTCACCAGCTTGTTTACCCACGATTCGAGCCTATCAGTGATGCAC
This sequence comes from Paragonimus heterotremus, assembly GCA_013368495.1. Lineage (NCBI taxonomy): Eukaryota > Metazoa > Platyhelminthes > Trematoda > Plagiorchiida > Troglotrematidae > Paragonimus > Paragonimus heterotremus. The sequence goes on along the minus strand of LUCH01000948.1, from coordinate 26,571 downwards.
ATCCATAGGAGTTGAACTCCGGCCCACGTTCTTATGAAGGCAACCACGTTGACCATTGAGCCATTGGCCTCGCATTGGACACAACTGAATAATCATAGTCAAACACTTGACTATATTCTCTTAGAGCATTACTCACAAAAGAACGTGATCGAGTATTCAGATTTACGATGCAACCATGCCCAACGTGAGTCCAAAGACGCGATGGTTGCCTCACCAAAAAACGCACAAAAAAGAACCAGCTTTGTGAAATATCAAAGATTTCTTAAGTCTGAGCGTATTCTGTACACAGGTAGAAAAAAATGACACACTGCGAAATCGTGAGGTGGTTTGGGTCCAATATCCATACTAATCGGCAAAGACTGTAGCCGGACTGACTCTGTCGATTCATCAAACAAAGCAATGAGGCCCGCGTCTATACACCAACGAACCTAGCGTAAACTGTGCGAGACTACCAAAACTTTCCAAATATTCAACAAAAATATCAGATACTGGTTGCTGATATCCGTAGTTATTCGGAAGGAACAAACGAACCCTTTACAGTTAAAACCGAACAAAACGATGCAACTGAATTCAACCGATGTCGAGTTTGAAGTAAATGCGTCTCACTGATGAAAAAGTGAAGTCAATGCACTAATTCATTCCTCTGACTAACCAATTTCGCCAGAGTTCAACCTTTGGGCCTAGTCAGGACTTATTCTACATTTGCAGATTGCTCGCGTTTGGTTTTTTCAGCGCCCAGATGAAACAATATTTTGGTATTGCTATGTTCACCGACCTTGGCATTTAGGTTGCAAACGTTTCATCCCCAAGTGAGATGGCATCATCAGTACGTAAATGTTTCAGCGTACAGTTTTTGAGCGCTAAAACCCTCACGCTCTGATGGTGCCACCTCACTTAGGGATGAAACGTTTGCAACCTAAATGCCAAGCTCGGTGAACATACCAATACCAAAACCATCAACCCGAGCTACGAATAGCACCACCGCTGTTTACAACTATCAGAAACAATATTTTCAACAGATCTCCAGTCAAGCTGAAATTGCATCGTACCTACAATCCTTAAAATGACATGAACGATCTGCTTGAACCAATTACATGACGCACTACATATTTTCTGTTCCACTGGATCTGAAATTCCTTGATTATTTTTTCAAATAACTTGTTAGCTGACAATCCGTTGTACACTAATCAATATGTACGAACACAATGAACTCCAGCTACGTCGTCTTGTACAATACCTTATTTTCGGGCATGCAAATGTCATCTGCATGAAAACTGTTGACCGTCCTCCAATGCGGAACCAAATCGTGTTCATTATCTTCTCGCTGTTTTTATTTGAGATCATGTGTAGCCCTCTACCGTCAGTCATAACGAAGATTGGGCCCAGTTAAGGTGTAATCATCAGTAGTTAAAAAGAGATCGAAGTCACTGACTGGTTGTTTTAGTTTTAACTGAATTGGTTGGTCAGTTCCTTGCGAACTTTTTTCCGAATGTTTTCATTTGGCCTTAACGGAAAGCATTCGTTGCACGTCCAACTACGTCGTCACTGCCAAACCTCTATTAGTTCGTCAATATGAAGAGTATGTGAATGACAAGTAATCAATTTAACAAAATTTTATTTACGGTTAACAAAATGAATACAACTGGTTATGTACGTACGATAGATAGCTCACCTCAAGTCGTACAATACTCCTCTGGGGTCGAAATCCGGTCCATTGCTCAACAACAGGAGCCGTGCTTAGTGGTCCCCGCCAAAGGTTTTTAACACGTTGTAATATATCTTTTGAGACATCTTGCGAAACTTCACTCATTTTAGGAGGCAATGGACGATCGAGAATGCAAGGTAGGGGATCACGAATACCTCCTAAAATGACACTGTCTCTTCCAACAAACACATATGTACTGTTGGGCTGGGAAAAATGAAAGAACTCAACTTCATGATTGCAAAGCGTTAGTGCACGATGGAAATGCGCAGAACGAAACGACATACTTATACAGAAAAAAATTCATGCATGCCACGCTGGTAAAGGATATGTGAAACTGAATTACCTGAAAACACTTACATACCATGAAGAGATGTAATGTGTACAAAATTAAACAATCTCAAAGATAAAGACGGACAAACGTTTGGTCAACTATGCGGTGCAGTAGGTAGGGAAAATAGATTGCCGACTGTAAAGGCATTCGATTCAGGAACTCGGCTGCCGAGATGTTTGACCGATATAAACTTTGTCCCCATTCGCCACCAGCCTCTGCTCTGATAGATAAACAGCTACAAACACAGTGCTGATCGATTAGTCCAGTAGATTCTGGTAGTATGTACGGAAAACTTACTAAATGAAGGCCAGAAAGTTTGAAAAAACTGACGAAGGCGAGCAAGTGCGTGAAAGTATGATGACGCTGTTTTGTGTAAACGACATAGGGAACACAAGAAAATGCAACCATTGTGTTTCATGAAACAAAATATGACAGATAACATGAAGGATGGAAGCGCTGTATGACTTGCGACCACTACTACGCCATTGTTCAAGATAGGCCGTTCTTAATCAACAAAGCAATGACAGAACGGAATAATGCTTTGGTAACTTGGAACTGGGTTGCTGCGAAATATATCCACAGCTGGATGGTTTCACTAAACTTATGTCATTAGTTGCGGACAAAAATATGACCTAACACCAGTTAGTTCTGTGGCATCTATTTAGACATTCGGATTGATTTTGAGTGAAGTAGCACAGGGTTATTAAGCACGGCATGGTCCAACGTATGATCAGGACTTACACCGTAAATACCGAACTTCATCCATGGGGCAGTTACACGGACCAACTGACCACGAACAGGAATAACCTCACGATCTTCGCAAATAATGGATGAGCCGAGCCCGGTAGAGTTAATCACTACGTCGATGTTGTTTCCAAGTGCCCATTTGTACACTTCATTCAGAGATTGCATGCGTCTTTCTCCAGTCACGGAAGCACAACCATCCTGAAGTTTCTTCAGAAGGTATGGCATATGGTACCTGCCTTCTATCATGCAAGTTATGTACGAATATCCCATCTTGATTGTATTAGGAAAACCTAAAGATTCTAACTGTTTTATATGGAAGTGTAGGAGACAGTACTTCATCATTTTCCATTGCCTTACTGGAACCGCACAGAGTAGCAGCAAAAGGTGGTAATGATGGGTCTGTCGAGGACACATCGATCATAGGCTGGAAAAATACACCAGCCAACTCTGAAAGTTGGCTTGCTGCAAGACCCCAAAAGTGGGATTTCGAACGTTCGCACCAACGACGAAAAGGACATTTCATACAAGTTCCCTTCTCAAGGCAGCATGTGATCCCTGGCATCCAATGGGGATCTGGTCGAAAACCTCCGGCGGCGCCATAACTGGGAAGCTCCGTCATCTTTTCAGGAGATAGAATTAATATTTCGGCATCACGATAAGCATCCTAAAATATGTTAACGGCCCACGCTTTCCATACCTGCAGAGCTTCCGCAGTTGACAGTCCTACAATACCAGCCCCTAATACTCCGAACTTCACCATGGATCTGGAATAGCAAGTTAGCAATCAAAAGTATAAACATTGTACTCGACGAATCATACGTACATGCATTCATAAAAATGAGCACGTCACACCCTATTCACCAAGGAAACCGGAAGGTAGTATGCAATGTATTTTCAACATAATACCTCAACGTATCCAATAACTGAAGTTATACATTATACATTAAACTGGTATTATTATACATTGTACATACATTGTACACAGGGTTATGGCTCGTGTTACCACTGATCTGAAAACAACGAACTGAAGGAAAGATAACGAAGCGAAACAAAATCTGCAAACCTTCCAGACACACGCATGCTGTGGGATGCGACATGCCGCCATTTTCAAAAATATTCCCGATCCCGGTCAGGGTTCTCACGGTTTGTCTTACCATCTTGAGATTTCAAGCAGTGGTTCCCCGAAATAAATTTGAAAAAGGCCAACAGTATAGCGTAAGATGTCTTGTGCACGGACATTTCGTTCGCATC
>LUCH01000948.1:0-11591 GCA_013368495.1 Paragonimus heterotremus | reverse complement strand
GTGGTCTGGTGCTAGGTCCTGGTTACAGGTCGTCGAGACTGTTACCAATTGTTGTCAGATCAGAACAGAATTTTTTGTTTGTAATGTTACTATGTGTTGTAATTATTTTCCTGTCGGTTTCAGCATTCTTCCCTATCAAACTGATTTCTTTCACAAATAAGTTTTGATCGCGGCGTGTGCCTTCTGGAATAGTGTTTCTCCAATTTTTGTGCAAAGTGGTAAGAAGAACTAGCCAGAATCAAGCAAACAGGAAACGGTGCGTTTGTAGATTTTTCATTATTTTGTACGTCATTTTGCTAACCTTGTGTAACTGCTGCATCAGACGACGTTGTACATTTTTGTTTGACTTGAGTAAAAACAGGAACACAACAAGTTTTCGAATAAATTATGCTACACGCGCTTGCTGGTTCTTCCTACAACGTCGGTGGTTGCTGTCCAGTTTAAAAAATCCTGTTTGTTGGATTAACTTTCAGCTCGGTTACTTCGCATCCTCAGTTACGCTTGGAACAATCCGAGTACTTTCCAACGTCATTGGACGTTTCACGAACATTGTCAATCTTTGTTGAGTCCATTCCTTGAATTCACTGGTTATTTTTCTATCGAGAATTATTGTAGTCCACACATCTCTTCCACTACACATTTCTAATTTCATCGGGAAAGTGAACGGTCATTGATTCTAGCCCACACGATAACCAACGGCGGTGATTATTCTCTAGAGAAACGGGCAAACAATAACGTTTAAACCCACCGGACTGCAGAGGTTGAGTGGACAACTTATTCTTTGGAAAGCAGTCCCGTTCGTTTCAAGCAAGCGATCGATTAATGTCAGCCCACGATAAAGGGAAATCAGCTAGTATCCTGAGAAATACGACATTTTCTTCTGTTGTTAATTAGTATTCACTGTTATTTCATCCGATAACTCAGTCTCCTTATCCCGTTCAACATGGAATCATTTTCTCCCAACCAAAAGTTTTTTAACTCGTAAACTCCATGTCACTTTGCGTACTTCAACTTATAAGCCGTGTACATCCGTTTCGTCAGGTTGTTTGTTTTTACCCGCTCTTTTTGTTGCGTACGGTTCAAAACTTACTTACCATAAGCTCCAACGCACGGTTTCTTGAAGAATCGGCCTCACGTTTAGCGAATAGCTTTGTCGGCAATTTTACACCGCTATGTAGGGAAAATTTCCTGAAATTCCTCTCCAACTACTTCATGTTTTACAGTAATAGATTGCCAGGCGCGATAAACGTCTTGCTTTGGAATTAACAGAAACATTTATGGGGACTTTTAAACGGAAGTATAAAGGCACTGTATCCAGATGTTTACGCCTTCTATGGTTTCCCAGGAAGGTCCTGTAGAGTACGTATCACTTAGACTGCGCGCATACAGTTTCCACATTATTCCTGGGGAAACGGTTTATCACACGTAAAACAATATTTATAATAACCCATCACGGTTGCATGCAGTAAACCAGTAGCACTGTCGCCGCTTCTTCCTTCACTAGTGATTTCATTTGGATAATCATAAACCCACGAATTCCGCACATAAACAGTTGCCGTCACATATTTAGTAAGACGCAATTGCCAACTACTCGGCCACATTCAGTACGTTCAAATGTACACTCCCGCACTACATTTCATTGAGCCCATTCAACTGCGGTGTTCTAACAGCGCGTACAAAACCTACGCATATCACCGAAAAAATGACACTGCACTTTCACAAATGTTTTGGAGGTCAGCCGTTCTCTGCGACATTGACGATCTGTCGACGCCCACGCGTGTGTACATTCCCATTGGACGGCGTACGTTATGTCGGTTTGAACTATTGTGGTATTATAGAGCTCGGCGTGTAAACCCGTCATATAGCACTTAGTGTACGGCGCAATCAGGAGGAAGTACTAGAAGACAGTAATTCTCTAAAAGTTAGAAATCCGGAAATGAATTGAAAAACAGTGGCTGAATACTTACATCTAAACACGAAGGATTCAGTGGGCGATACAGTCACCTACTAAAGTTAACGAGACAGTTTCTGTCCTCCTTCGATGCGGTCGGACAAACTCAGAGCTACGTACAAGTTGTTAGGTGGACAGCCACCAAACAAACAACTGCAATCAATTACCGCGCCTTTACATTGCTTTCCGTTTACATTGTAGCTCACCATTGGCGCTTCGTTACTGTGGACTAATTTTATCGCATCATTCTGAGCGTTCATCTCCCAACGTGCGTTTTCATATCGGTCAGCATTGCGTCAACTTTTGTTTGTCTTCTCAGTTCGAATCGCGTGATTGGATACACGATTAGCTGATCTGTTCAACAACTCAGGGACATAACACAGGTGAAGGTGAATGAGCGTTCAAATATTATAACGCCTGCTCATCGGTCGAAATGGTTGACTCACAAGTACGTCGAAAGCAGTTAAACTCCGGTTAGAGGTAGGTATATACACTACCGAAGAGCCTTAATAAACGCGGAATTCGAATGTAGAGCTTCTTTTCAAAAGAAGCTGACTGGAAAGTCTAGTGGAATACGAAAGTTGCAACCGACTGTGGATGAATTTCAATCTATATAAAAACAAATCTCCGGTCACATGCGCAACACACAACCGAGTATCTGTTTATCATATTAAGATTTTATTAGGTGTAGGACGATTAATGCTTTATAGGTTGAACACGGGCATTATCTGCCACGATTGGAGGCATACTGCGTTACTATCCGCTGGGTACTTTGAGCTTACCAGTTGAAACATTAATTATAACGCCGCTAGTATAACGCAACGCACCGGTGTACTGGCATTAAGGTTTCAGTTGTCTCACGGAAGTTCACGGCACTTATCTAACAACACTGTCGTTTTCATGGGGTTCTGAGAGCGACTACGTGCACCATTTACTTAAACGTTATCCTTCTGAGCAGTCGTCAAGACTGTCCACAAACTCTAACGAGACTCAGTTGTAGGAAAGACAAAGAGTGACGAGCACAAAAAGGCGCTAGTGTTTCTCTAGTTTTACCAGTACAGTAAGGATTGTTACCTTCGGTTACCCTCAACATCGACTGTGATCATCGGTAAGTATTGCACGTAATAATTCAGTTTTATCAGATGACTTGTCAATAACTTCTCGCAACTGTCTGAAAAAGAATCCCCAAAATTGCTCCATATTTATCGATTAAGTTGCTGATTTTGTAGTCCTTGCACCTTTATGTCAGCGCGTGAAGAAAGTGTCTAAGAATCTATAAAAGACAATGGGATATACGTCGTTATCCAAAAAGGTAAGTGTAATCTGGTGCAAGACTAAAAAACGTCTTAGACACGAGTGTGTCAAGTTTAAACGCGAAGACTGAAACACTGGTTCGTTTGCTTTTTGTCATCGGCATTTCCTTTGGTCAACAAAGGTAGGCTTCCAGTGAGATACCATAGATATCCGTTACCGAGACACTCATGACGCCAACGAGTGTTAAATCAACCGTTCTAGTTCGTTCATTCAAAACGTCCCAATGTTGAGATAGTATCCCGCTAGTATGGTTGGTGTTAATAAAAAACGGCCAGCAACGGATAAAAAACTTCACAATATAAGACTGACTGAACGTTAACGTCTTAGTGCGACAGCAATCCGATATCAGGGTATCACTCGGTCAATTTTGTTTGGGTACCCATCAAAGACTCGTGTGGTGGGTGACTGTCAAAAAACGGACAAATGAGTGATAAATGGATGTTTCTGCCCACGTCTGGGCGGTAGACTGCTATAAAATATGTGTGTGCGTCGGAAGACAGTCATTAATTTCAGGCCAAAACTAATGTAGTCAATCATATGCATCTTGGACCCCGATGAGTATAAAATGCAGTAAACAATTATCCCCCGATATATACCGAGACCAAAGTTGCATGACCGTTGTGGCTGTTATCAACTTCTAGTACACTGTAAACTCGGAAGGTATGCTCGCATTACTGGGCACACTACGAATGCTGATATGCAAAAATAGACAGCCATTTGCGCAATAGTTCCCAGGTATGTTTGATAATAAGTATATATATATACATTAATGTAAATCCGCCTGCCTAGGCGGAATTTTTAACAACGGAATTTTGTCTGATCAAACAAGATTCTGTCAGTTGTTAGCCAGACTTCCGAGTGAAGTCACCACGCAGCTTCGCGATGTTATAGTAAATCAGCCGGTGGAGCATAAGTACGATACCTTAAAAAAGATAGTCATTAATCGAGTGACCCCTTCTGAAAAGGCCCGAGTGCAACAACTTCTTCACGACTTGAAGCTTGGCGACAAACGCCTTTTATTATTGCTAGTAGAGATGTAGCAACTCATCGGTAGCTTGCATTTGGACTAATCTCCCATCAGGGAACTTTGGCTTAGCAAACTGCCAGAGGCAACGCAGGAAATAGATTCAGCTGCTCATCCACAAACTCTCTCCAAGAGAGCGAAAATCGCTGATCAAGGAGTGGAACATTTTCAACCACTGCTGGGTTGTTTGAATGTACCACAACCTAGTCCACATCTTACAATAGGCAGGCGCAGTTCCGACAGGCATTCCACAAGGAAAGTTAGGCACCTGGATTATATCTCAGTTTACGACTGATATATATGTTTCAGGTACCGAGATCATTGTTGCGGGTGCCTTTTCACGCGCCCATAACCTCAGCACATCTGCTGGCAATAGCATCGATTCGGCGGCCCCGGCTGCCGCGCGAGCCACTGACCCTGAAATCGAACATCTTCGTCAAAAGAGCTCTCTCACAATCCAACCCGTACCTCTGACATCATCAGAGGGAACAATGCTTTGCGACACTTATCAGGGCACACCTCGCTGTGTGCCTGCAAAAAGCGTTCCGTCCTCGGAACCTCCAGCAACTCCCGTAACCTAAATCCCTGCTCCCTCTACCTCTAGACATAATCGGCTTGGTAGGAAGCTTCGCAAGCCAATATGTTAACAGCAAAAAATTGTTAATTTTCATGCCTTTGCAGTTATCTCACAAGTAACCAGGTCCACAACCCAAACGGCGTTGTTCTGGATTAAGTTCATTCGTATGCTAACCCTCTTCTTTCTTGGGTCTATCAAATTTAGACAGAAGCAAAAGAAGAAGAGCAAACCGAAGGCAGTCACTCAAAATTGCAAGGTCCGTGAAGTCGTCGGCTGTGAAATTATCTAGTCAACCGGATACGTTGACACGGGGGGTTGTCCATTTCCGCCAGTCGTGCGGGTGTTTCACCGTGCTTTTCCTTTTCAGACCACTTCAACTTAGTGCGTGGAAAGTTTGCTCCCAGCTACCTATCGTACAGCACCGGACAAACCTACCCTCCTTTTCTCTCAAGAGTTTTTAGGGTTGAACAGCCCGCTGCGGTAGATAAGAAACTCACCGAAAACCAAATAACAACAATAGCGCAGCGGCCATTTTCCCGACCGACCCTCACTCGAACTTCGACATTCTCCACCCCATGTCGTTATTCTTCACGTGTATCACCCTGTAACTGTGACAATCCAGAAAGACATTATATCCATATTTTTTCCCTCCCTCTCTCTGGAATAACGAAGGCCTGCGTAATACTTACAAGCCTTCCGGGAGAGAGCTATGTAGCGACTATAACAGATAATATTTCTGATAGTCGCCTTCACATGTACATTTTTGATGATTTTGGCTTTTTGACAACTTTTGTTTTAGTCAAGCTATTCCATTTGTAAAAGCCGTCCCTGGGCTACAGTCACAACTCGCTCCGTTTTCTAGCTATACCTTGACGTGCTTCTTTGAACTTTCTATTCTTCAGGGTCGATACCAAGACACAAGGGTCAACGCGCTGAGTCCTTGTTTTTCATTACCGATCGGTTTTCGAGTGACTACCCAGTCAGCGCGAGTGTAGTTTGAGTGTAGCCTGAATGTAGGTTGGGATTAATAGTGGGACAAATTGTGACGTTCATGTGGCACTCAAAAAGCTACACTCAAACTACACTCAGACTACATTCGCGATTGCGCGCTTTGCACGTCGAGCTGTAATTACTACGTCCAACTTTCGGTTTTACATTAGACTACCAACATGACCGTTTACTGTCGTCTTGGGAGGCGTTATACGGCAAGCAGAGGAATCATGTGTACTGAAAAAATATACTGAACAAATGCACTGCGGAACATGAAGAGTTCTCTTCATTGTCGGCCGTTGTTAGTAACGTTTCCAGCGGTTTGCGCTCGCGATGGATGTTCTGCCTCATTTTTTGGACCCACCGCTGAATACGCTCTTTTACTTCTTGGTGTAACCCGAATATGCCATCCTGAACTGGGGCAAACTTAGGATATGAGCAATAATAATAATGCGTTTTATGGTTGTGTTTGAAAATCTGTATCTTCGCAGATAATTAAGATAGAGCGAAAATGAAACATAACACTGTAAGATTAATTTTAAAGAACGAACTAACCATCTACAATAGGATTAGACGAATCAACATTACTTTTAAATAGCAATGAACAGTCAGGCGTAAGTGGTTGGTTAACATGCCTGGACAATGTTGATTTGGGGCAACCACGAGAAAGGACGCCAATCTCTTATAAAGGGTAACGTAAATTTTGCGTTGCCGCCGAAATACATTTTCGGCTATTTGTTCACGGGTTCCAGGTTGGAGACCCAAGTGACCCGGATCCAGTCAGTTTGTCCGTTTCGAAGTCAGCGGTTTTCTGTTGACCTAAAAGGCAGGCATTAAAAACAGGGTGTAGCATCGCTCTAGGGGTTTACAGAGAATACCCAGAACAGGGTAAAATGCTAATCTAGCGGAGCAGAATTAAATACTAGTCCAACAACTTCTTAAATAAGTGAGAACCTAATAACACTTTGAAGCGGTCCGTAGAAGAGCAGCCAACAACTTCCAGTGGAAGGTCTTTCCAGTGGTTGATAACCCTGTAAGAGAAGAACTGTTGCCTAAGGAAGGTCCGGGGTCGAAGCTAATAGAGCTTCTTGTCGTGGCCCCTTCGATTGTTATCAACCAATGTGGTAGAGAACTGGTGCACGAGTCCTGTGCGGAAGAAGTACCTAAATATTAAGTCGCCTGGGAGTCTCCAAAGTTCAAGTGGACAAAGACTAAGAATTTCAAGACGAGACTCATAAGATAAATGCCGCAAGCCAGCGACCATTTTGGTGGCTACTCGCTGAACACGTTCGATGGCGAGTATGTTCTTCTTCAAGCCAGTGTACACGACTTGATTTGCGCACTCAAGCAACGGTCTAATGTAGACCCCGTACGGCGACCGAAAAGCATGCCTGTCTATTCCAGGAAAGGCTCTTTTTATCATCCCGAGGGTCCCAAGTCCTTTTCTGGCAGCCATCTGGTGGTGATAAATGAAGGATAAACTAGTCTAAAGCCAAATCCCTAGGTCTTTTTCAAGGTTCACCTTCATGATATCCGTTATACTTTAAACAACAGACTTTAAACAACATAACGAGATATCACAATAAAATGGACTATGCTAATTCTCTTCATAATAAGAAATCGACGGAAGTGCAACAAGCAACTGAGAAGTGACCCAGTAACAAGTTACAGTCGGTTATAGCGATCGTCACAACAACTACACTGATGTGATACTTGAGTGTTATTGTGTGCTGACTGGGTACAGACTGGGCATTCATCTGTTGGACCAGTTCCAACACAAGGCCTACGTAAACCGACCAGTGCTAGTGGTGTCACAGAACATTGGGTGTGTGCGCTAAGGTTGCTTTGTGCGTAGGCGTACGTGTAACGCGTGTGTGATTGCAACGTGCGGACCTAGGAATGCCAGTTCAAAACAACTTGTAGTAACCAGGTGTTAGAAATGGTTCAAACATCAGTTGGTCATGTCGACACAAGCCGACGGAAACCATCCTGGCAAGGTCGCCAATATGTAACAGGCAAGCCGGACATTCTGGCTTCACGTACTCGATACACTCGTAAATCAACTTTGCGCAACGTGGAGACACCGAAAGACATCGTTTTCTGAAGTAAGGGTTCCGACGATAGTCCTGTGAGAAGAGACAATGGAAACAAACGTGTGCCAAAGGCCCAGTAAGAAATGAACACGACCCACACAATCGATAACAAAAGTGTCAATAACTGTCGATAACCATGCTCATTGTGGTATTCAAACGCGTTGCTAAAAATTTCTAAAACACATGATCATATTCATAATGCATTCACGACTACCACAGTTTTGTGCATGTTGGTTTTAATCCGTGTCCCCATTAGACTCGCGTTAACAGTTTCACTTGTCTCATGCGCAGTGTGTTCAGTTGTGTTGCTTTGTTTGCGGTCTGTGGTCACTCACATCTTCGTTGAAGGCTTTGTAAATGCGCTAAATTCATTTCAGTATATCTATTTTTTGTTCCGGCCCCACTGACGGTGGTTTAATTACATAAATTACACGTAACTCGCCAAACTTGTTTTTTTGCGGGAAGTGGAATTTGCACAAGTACAACGGAATTTCCTACATCATTCCGGATGCATTCATGAATGAATCCTTCATTCTCTGAAGCAACTGTATGTCCTCTATCAGGTTTTTCAAATACATTAATGTTGTATCTTGCTTATTGGCTAAGATGTTCCACTTCAAACGCGTGGTAAAAACTTGTTTCTTTTGCAGATATAAAGGCATGGAACGAGCATCAAGCTCTTGTAGATATTTACGAAGGACAGGATATTTATTCTCATGCCTGGGACCTTCTGTCAACTGCCTTCAATTCTCTCTATTAAGAAATTGTTCACGATGGTTTCTTCAATTATTCCAAGATTTACGAATTTCGTTGATCGGCTGCTGAAAGCAGGCGGCAGCTCACATCGTGGTTGGGTATATGAAACATTCGGGCAACACTAACAGAACGGTCGTGCTAATAGGCATCGTAAAATTCAGTGAACTGGGCGCTGGCAAATTTGTTCGTTGGCCGACTGCCTGTCTGGCCAAACCGGAATTGGACCCACTCCGGTATTTGGTGCAGGCCTGATCCGTTCCGACTGGCGGCCAGACATGGCCCGACTCCGGGCCAACTCCGTTTTGGTTGCTGGGATATAACTGATAAAAGACGACTTACTTGTCCAGGTTTGTGCATTGTCCCGCGTTGAAGCAGGTTTTTAGGCATTCTTCATGTTTGTATTTTTATGAGAAGCTCAGTATTCATGTTTCAACAACAGTTCGATTGTCGAAGTTATAATCACGCCTTCCTGCTAAATTACGTCCAAATTTAAGTGAAGGCACGTGTTTCCACGTCTATAACACCGATTTTCATTACATTTTATTTTCATTTCTCCGAAATAAGGTGGGATGCGACTCTACGTTATTTTTCCATTATTCCCTATGCCATTGAACTGCCGCAAATTCCTTGCTTATGTCTTCGGAAGATTGGAGCAAAAAATCCTCAAGAAACAGAATTCCAAGATTTTAGGGACTGCAACGTGTCACAATATTTCAGCAACTTCAGTAGATACAAAATATTTTTAACCGAAAGATAACAGAGATATTCATGGTCCACCGATTACACGCAGCAAAGACGTCTCACTGTTAAAAGAGTTCTGCAGCGATGTGTGAGTCTTGTTTGTGCTGACACTCTGATGCCCTGAATCAACTTCAATTTCGGATGACCAAATTATTTTATTTTTCACAAATCAATAGAGGTGCCTGCATCTTTCTCTTATGGGAAGGCTTGTTGATCGGTTATTACCGTTAGTCGTGCACTGCGCTACACTTGAAAGTTGAGTTACTTAGAATTTGCCTTTGTCTCGTTCCACCCCCCTTTTTTGACGCCACCCCTTGCATTTACTTTGACGAGGTTGGGCTGGAAGCTTTTTGGAGTAAACCAAGAATGATAGTAGTAGTGCTTATAAGCATATAGGACCACTATATTTATCGCATACCCTGCAAATTTCTGACCTTTCAGAGGACCTGCCTCTCGGCCTTTCAAAGAGAATCATGCCACTACGACCGATGGCATCTATGATCCATCACTTACCGCGTGTTTTCATCCACCATCGCGCAAATTCAGTCCATTCAACTTTCAGACGCCCATCGGAACCGTGTGCCTCCAAACCGTCTGATTCAGGACTGACTTCTCTCGAGATCTAAAATCATTACCACAGCGCAAGAAGACCTTCTTGGATGACACCTTGATGACGTGGCTTCTGACGGCCAGGAATTTACCAACCTACTTTCGGTTGCATAAGCGGCATCAGTATGTCATCAGTCTCGTCCTTGCCCGCTTCCAGGTTGTCCCACTGTTCGGAACCACGTCAGATCATTCTATACTCAAAGTGCGCGTAAAACATTGTAGAAGGAGAAGTCCCAGGGATCGGATATGCTGTCAGTATGATGTCCAAGTTTCACGACGGTGCAGCCGCTTAGACAGAACTAACAAATGATTGACGAGCGACTTTGTTTTTCTTTTTAGGCTGTGACGCTTCCAGGCACTTTCACCGAGAAGTTCAATATACGGTTACACGAGAATGTAGCTCACAGTCAACGGTCAGACCTGTTGACACATTGCTTACAAAGTGGCACAGGTCTGCGCAGATATTTGCGCTGAAGTCAATGATGTAGAATCCTGGTGTGGATGCCAGATTTCTGCTCCGATAAGGCTGAAAGAAAGTGTACATCTTACCGGTGTTAACGTCCATTTGAAATTTGACGCTGCAGGCATTAAGGCCGTGCCCAGTTTTCGAAGGGCATCTCCGCTGAAGGCAAATTGTGCAATACTACCTGCAGACAGTAAGCGCATTGTCCAGTCATGCAACCGACTTGGAGTGCTGAGGGGTAGAACGTTGGGCGGACGTCTATTTTCGCGATATTCAACCCGAAAACCAGCCTTAAACTTTTTATGAGTAACTGTTTGTATTGTGGCCAAATATAAACTAACCAATGTTAGGGCGAAGACGACCCTACTTCACACTAGTGACAGTGCCAAGATTTTCAAGAAACAATCCACGCGACCGCGCCCTCGCCATCACACCGACATACTACATTTCAATTAACTTTAATCCCCGGAAATTCTAACCTACCAGGCACCGTCCACAATTTCTCATGGTTCAAGAAATCAAGTCTTGATGAAATCCAAGAAGAGGGCAGACAGCAGACGGTTGCGTTCGTGGCACCTGCATTGAATCTGTCGGGCAGCGAACGGTATGTCAGTTACCAGAGGTCCACATAGGTCCCTAGGACCACCGGTTTCCAAAACTTCTGCTCACAGTCGGCTAAGTGAGACACCTGCAAATAACATTCTGAGTTATCTCAATAGGCTGACGTCCGGACAACCGCAGATGCAATACTTGCCAACCATAACTTTGAACGTATGGCACCCGCCTTTTCATAGTGTACTGCTTACCACCTAAATGAAGCAAATCAGCTAGGGTGTAGCAGGTAACAAAATCAGGCCGCCGTTCTTCAAAAGTTACCATAAGTACCCCTTTACATTCGAGGCGTTTCCGCTTCGTGGTTGCTTAGTCACGAATGCTAGTTGCAGAATGTGATTTCCCCAACTTCCGCCGTCAGGAAAAATATTTTCAAGCGAACTCTGGCTTTGGTGATGCGGTATCTGTTGCAGAAATTGAAATTGACGAATTCTGCGTCATGGGTTGATATATGTTTGTTT
>LUCH01000947.1:116881-162041 GCA_013368495.1 Paragonimus heterotremus | reverse complement strand
TACGACTGATCAGTTCACTAGCTGCATCACCTTTAAATGTCAGGGTGATAAAAATCGGCTTTTTCGCTACTGTTTCCACTGCTGGCTGAGCATCATTACATTTCATATTCTTTTTTATAAATCTTTCTGGATGCCCATTATGGCTCAATATCTCTCGAATTTGTTGGAATTCGTCCCGGCAGTGACAAGGATATGCACTACTGACGAGCTTTAATGAGAACGAAACTCGAGTCTAGTGCTTGTGCTGTTCGAAATGGGCCGACTGGAAAGTCTATGGAAATGCGACAGCTGCGATCAATTGTGAGTGATGTTCGAATTGAAATTAACCAAGTCCCCGACTACTCATCAGTAAACTGATATATCTGTTAAGCAATGTGATCCAGAAACAGCAACGCAAGTCTGTCAGATTTTCCGGTAACAGCAAATTAACTGACTGAACCGGCATCACACTGCATTGCAGGAATTTTCACGTGCTCCATGAATCGTTCACCGTCACGACTTCACATACGTGCACTACCTCACACTAATTTACAATGGTTAAACTAAGACTCCGAACCCCGACTTTGACATTTCTAACATTCGCCGATTATGTTTTGACAGTCGGATTGTCTGTCTCAATAAAATTGTGCTGATTCGATTCATATGTTGATTTGTAAAACGCATCTTATTCGGCAGAGGTTACCAAATCTGTCGGTGTGGTGGGGTTTGCAACAGTTACAATAACGGGCCGATATATGTTATCTAAGTGACCAGATATTTATCTGATGTGTATGTAAAAGTACGGTAAATTTTCAGCTTATCTTCTTTGTTTACTTTTAACCATTGTTCTTCAGCAGCTTTCGATTTTGTCAAAGGTCAACGGGTAGGTTGTCGCTGAATGTTCACTATCTCATTAGCTGGATTAGACTTGAACTGTTTTCAGAATAGCTGAGAAAAACAGCGTAACAGTCCCACACTTAGCTTCAAAGCTTGATTTTCCCGTTAATAGTCATTATGTTGACAAAGCTTAAGAAGACCGTAGTAATCCACACTTGAAACGGAACCCCTGTCTGTATGGTATCACATTTCCAAAGAAAGACGTAATACTGGTTACTCACGAACAGAACATTCTCGTAGAGTTTTTTGTTAAAAATGTGCTATTCTCCTTCTGCGTTATCAAAAGTGTGCACAACGCAAGTAGCTCAGTTTCCTTCTACATAGGCATACACCGAAACTGCATCAAACATCACTTATTTAATACGAGTTGCTTTCAACAACATATAAACCAAACTGTCTGTATCCGTGTTTCGAGAGTTGATCTCAGGTTAGGATCAAGTTTACTTGTATCTGTGAATCCGACAGGATACTGTTATCTCACCGACGTGTCAGTCTTGCTATATAGATATCGTCCAGGTGTAAGTTAGCAGAAATCTACTATGACTTGCACAACGTCAATATGGGGAAGGACGGATTCGCTATTTTATCCCTTATGAGAAGTCGTAACTTCCAAAGAGTTGCATTTTCTTGATTGCTTCTTTCCAGGGTAGTACGTTCTCAGCAGATATTCTCTCATCTGTTTTAGCACGTATGGGCACCTGTATCTCTGCATTCAATGTTTTGGGCAGTTTCAGCTGGGTCTCCCAGGCTTTTATTTATCAAAGGTTCATTAGAAACAGCTCTGACCATATTTTCACTTAGTGCACTTCAGCGCAAACTAAATGAATGTGACAAAATGAGTTTAATAGCCAAACGACACCTTGGTTCGGTTTTAAATTTAGGGGACGTAAATTCTGGGTCATGCAATCCGGTCATATTGCTGTTACGACTGTCATGAGCTGGCACCATGACCCCACTCAAAGTTTATATCTGAACACAGCATTTCACCTGCGATCTTATACCACTCATGCTGAATATCGGGATTTTTGGAGATAGTGACGTTGTTTTGATTCAGTGTGCATACTGATACTCCATATCGGGTATCGTGTCGGTTTGACATTTTATAAAACTCTAATTTCAATCTGATCACTCTCCGGTTTTGAATACTGTTCTACCTCCTTCTGCTAACACTCACCGCGTGGTTTAGCGAACAACATGACTCATATATACTTTCAAATGGTTGCTTACATATATGCACATACAACTGATATAGCGATCAAGCTTAATCCTCTAAGATTACTCACCTGTCTTCAACAATTCAGGTTGACTGGCAAATCAAATGGCTTTGCCGAACATTGTCTGCGCTGACAAACTTCACAGTGGTAGCCACTTACTCCTGGGTGTTTATCGAAGCCTTGTTCTTGCACAACACCATTTTGATGAACGTTCTCAACGAAAGTATCATTTCTGTAATCTTCTACATCGCGATGGGATGGAGTAAGTCACGTGGTATTTTGTGGTATCCTGGCGATGCATCAAATAAAAGATGGTATGCTATAAAACGGTTTATTGTATATCCCACCGCTATTGGGTCAGTAGTTCAAAATAAGACTCAGAAGATTATTTTCAGTAATGATTTTTTCACTTATCCGGTGGTGACTAAGAGGTTGTTAGATGAAACCAATTGGTTGGACTACAGACAAATTGACAGTAGTGTATGTGAACGCAAGCATAAGTCGTATTATCTAAAGCATTTAACTAACATTCTCCTGTTCGGTAGGATGGCCTAAGTGGAATAGATGGAACTGACTTTGTGAGTGAGCGTGAAGAGAAGGAAAAATAGTACTGGATTATACAAAAGAGTATGATGGCAGACTTTCTAAACAGCGAACGTACGGTGTCAATCAGTGAAGCATTGCCATGTCTGCTAATTGAGAGTTGCATGCACTGTCCGATTTGAGTTGACCACTTTTGTTTGGATCTCCTGTAGAGGACTGTGAGACCGGCTACATCACTGAGGAACCTGAAGCACATGTCGTCACATCAGCATAGCTGTATTTTTTCCGCTGGCTTGAAAATGATCAGTCAACTTGCAGGTTAAACGGAGCACCCTATTACCAAAGTATACTTCATATGTGAAGTTGAAAGTAACGATAGAACAGCCGAAACAACAGAAGGTAATACATTACATTACTGATTGTTTTCACCCAGGTAACATTTTGCTAATTCTAAAGCTTGTGAATGATGTGGCCAGAGAATTACATTCAGCCTGCAGACTTAGTGCTCTGATGGAATAAGTCAGGGAACGACGACGATCAGCAGTCTGTAAAATACCGTACACTAAATTCGTCACCAGCCGAATGCCTACCTTACAAATTAAAATCTCCTTACCTCCGTAAGCCAACTGTCGCAGTATTCAGCATTTCCGTCGTTGGTGTCAGGCGATCAACTTGGACCGACCACTGTACAATATAACGCCGAGCTTATTCTAATTAAGGTTGGACGTTAGATGAAG
This sequence comes from Paragonimus heterotremus, assembly GCA_013368495.1. Taxonomy (NCBI): domain Eukaryota; kingdom Metazoa; phylum Platyhelminthes; class Trematoda; order Plagiorchiida; family Troglotrematidae; genus Paragonimus; species Paragonimus heterotremus. The sequence continues at coordinate 158,671 of LUCH01000947.1, read as the reverse complement.
CAGGCCACCGACAATTGTTGTTTCGCGAACAGTGCGACGTAGACCAGCAGGGGCTTCGAGCTCACGTTACTCGTTGACGTCTAGAAATCACGGCTAGTGCCTCAAAAGTCAACAAAATAACCTGCGACCGAAGATGGTTTCAGTTCGATGAGGCTGTTTCTAACTCAATATGCTAGTCACCCTTCTGCCAACAGAAAGTCATTGGTCTGAATCGGCCGTGGTAAATAATAGTGCTGGTTGTTTCTGTGTGCGCGAAGTCTTGCGGATTTTCTTTAGTCATGTTTGTTTGGCTGGATAAACAATAACCGATCCATATATGTTATTCATAATATGCAGAAAAGTTCACCAGGCAATAAATCCTGCAGCCTGCTGCTTGTGATTCTTGCATCCATAACAAAAAGGTTACAGTATATGCGAAGGTATGTGGCTGCACTATTAGTAGGTGGTTCACCAAAAGTTGTCTTGAATAACCGACGGGTTTATCTAAATCAAGTTTCTCAACTTCATGATTTCAGACATCATGAAACCTGCTACATTACTCAAAAGTAGTAAAAAACTTTATGCTCAGCAATGGCGTTGATGGATTCCAGCATTAACCGTTGAGAACTCCTGCGTAGGCAGTCAAGGTACCAGATCATTTGATGGATAGTACATGCCACAGTAGATCGGGCGGGTAACAAAGTCCGAATGTGAAACTTCTGAGCTCTATCAACGAATTCTTAGATTAGCCAGTAGAGCGTTTGCCGCAGTTGCGCATGTTGTTTCAGTCGCTCGTTCAAATACAGCCGAAGCCCAGTTTTTTCGTCATTGAGTTTCATCTAAATCACGAATTTGTCACACTACTCACTGTCAATGAAACTGTATATTATTCCATGCAGTTATGCAGATACAAACTTGAAGCAATGTTTCGTGATCCTGAACTTTCACTTCAGAAAAACAGTAAAAAGAAAATCCTTCAGCTAAGTTGCCAAGTACAGGGAGTTATTTTTATAGCAAAAAGAATGCAAAAATCAAAGCGCTTGCGGAGATGTTTGATTCTCATTTCGATTATGCATCACCCACTATATAAAGGGTCAACGAAGTTTTGAGGTGGAATAATTTGAACAGATGTCCGAGTGAGAAAGTACGTTTCACCTCACAGCACAATGTTCTCGCTGAGTAGCTGTTTTATAAGGCAGATGGGTGAATCGGGGTACAAGAATTAATACGCTATGTGACAGACCTACACTGAAACCTATTTTGTCTGCGTTCTGTCTCTCTTTAGCGAATCAACAATAGGAAATTCTCGAAAAAGAGAAATGTTGACAAAAGTCGTAGGCTGATTTATTGTTACTAATGTTGATAGAAAATTAACTATACTAATCAGGATGAAAAAGGAATAGAAGAACTATAAAACCATCGCTTTTGTTGTTACTCAATAGTTTATCACAACGAGTTGTATTATTTCAGTTCGTGGGTTTGCTATACGGACTGGACATTTTCCAGACAAAAGCCTTTTTGAGTCGGCACTGAATCCTCTTCACGCTATCTTCGAAATGGTCTTCACTCTAATCGTCGGGGTGAATACCTTAACTTCCTTGCATACTCTGCAATCCAACGAGGTCTTCAACTTTTCTATGAAAGTGTAATGCAGGCTGTAGTTTGACCGCTGTAAAACTAACCGATCAAGAATAATTACAAGCCAGTTTCATTTATGGCTCATTCATTAGGACATTTATCCGCTAAAAACTAGGAAGCTTTAATTACTTTTGCCAGGTGACCGTAAGAAGATATTCCATTTCCAAAGTATGAGGGCCGACTATTTGATTATCGTCTGATGTGACCATCTAACCCATACTGTCGTCGATTTTCTGTCGTAAAAGTACAGCAATTCCATATCCTTACATAAAACCCGTTCTGGCAAATCTTTCAAAGAAAAACCTCTCGTTTAAAAACGGAACTATGTACTTCCTCAACTAGTAAGCGATACTTGGTCTGCAAACGGTCTGTAAAAGGGTTGTGCTTATCGTCCAGTGCTCCTATCACAAACTGCACTTCAGCTATCAGCTCTCTTGGCCAACCCCGACCGTGAAATACTACTTGTGTTACAGGCTGACCGTTAACAGGACACTTTATCTCCCTTCTCGTTGACCTGCAAAGTGTCCGTTTGTGGTATGTCTACATTCTGACGTGACCTACCTGTATATGTCGTAAAGTAAACAGTTTGTCGTTTTCCGAATCGATCATTGTTATCTGTGCCTTAGAAGGTGTGCACAAAATAACTTGAAACTAATGTACCGGTCACATTTGGCTCGGCCAAGTTGAGAATCTTTCAACTGTTGATAAAACTATGGTCTAAAAACTCCATAATAAATTTTATGAACTGAACGGACAAGGCTGCTGGACAAGTGAAACGTTCCCAGTGGTTACCACGCGCTTTATTTATGTTATCGTGATCGCCGACTGTTTTGCTTGTCCAATATTGTCACTGATAAAATCGACCGGTTGTTGGAGAGGTTCATGAACAATTTCGGTTCTTGAAAAATGTTCCTCCAGACTACACTACGAAAATCGCACCACTGCGACCAGAAAAGTGTTTGGAAAACTGGGTTTGTTAGAAGCCTTATCCAACAGCCTTCAGTGATCCGCCTCACCGAATTTATCCACGTCCAGCATCCTCCCTTGTTACCGTTACCCATCCCGTTATCTCCCACTTCAACGTATTCATGCCGATTAAAATAAGCTGGACTATCCAACTATTTTACCTGGACTAAATCAGTGGTTCAAGCTGCTCAAAAAGAATAACATTACGTCAACTACTGCAAGATTGGGGAACCATTTCGAGGTTATTCGATCTAGTGCGTTATTCCTCAACCCATGAAACACATGTTTCAACCTCATTGTGTCTCTTTATTTGACAACTCAAATTTATGCGCGGTTTACTTTTCACTGTCTGCCGTTCACCAACTTAACCAAAACGTCAGCACTTGAAAGGTTGTGAATTTCAATATTTGGAGGAGGTCATTCCGGTTATACGGCCTCTTAAAAATATTGGCGGAATACTATCACAGTGCAGTCAACTTGACTTTTATTATATGACTGATTGTAATTTGCATACGAATATTCCAAAGCTTGTGTTTGTTTTGTTTTCGCTCGATAGTGGCGTGCGTAAATCTTTCAGGGAGTAATAGCCATACTTTCAGCTTGTGTTGGCTAGAACGTGCCAGATTGTCTATGGATGACTGTTGAAAAGGTCTATTTAGCAACTTTGAGCTCCGCTAAGCGAAGACGCATAAACAGGTTTTTTAAACCCTGTTTCCATGTGGTCAGTTAACGTTGAACAACTATCCCAATTAAAAAGCACCAGATGAAGCTGAGATTACTGTGTAGTTGTGTTGAGCTCTATCGACCTACTTCTCAAATATTCCATTTTTATTGGGCGTCAATAAAGCGGGGGTAACTTAACAGATCCTCAATAATATCTGTTCTTTTGTTGAAAAATTCATTGATTGACAAATGAAAAGACCGGATGATGCGGTCATCCAGTCGTGAGGTGGGACATAAATTACCATAACGTTCAAAATAACTGTGCTGGTAGCTACAAGAATGTAATATGAGGCAAAGCCAAACGAAGCAAATAGCCACAATAAAGTGATTTCATTACAAGGGTACAAATTGGCGTTGCATGCGTTCAGTCACTTTTTATTTCGGCTACAACTGTTTCTTTGCTGAGTTCTACCATTTCTAAACTTTCTTTTGTGGAAACAAACAGCGAAATTTGTCTGAAAGAACTGTTTGACAAAAGTTACGTGAGCGTATTGTTGGGTAATTTATTTCAGTCATTGGATCTTAAATTGTAATTAAATTTTATACAATGGGACACGTTCAGACATCCATTGTCATCAAAATATGTTACTTTGGAACGGATGCAATTAGTCGTCATCTATAATGCCACGTGTTATTCGGCAGTTGTTGAAGTATTGTCTACATTCCAGATATATTGAAAGGTTCGCTATCAGTCTTTCTAACGCATTCGCAGAAAGTCTAAAAATAGCCGTACACACGTATAGGTGCATGCTTGTGCTCAAACATCTTTGCACTTACGACGGTATCGTCTGGTCGAAGAAACGTTTGTAATCTAAATTCAACATTAAGCGGACAACCAAATACCATAACCATTAACCCGTGCCATTGACCTCTTCAGAATTGCCACCAGTCAGGTGACTGAGTGCGTTTATCAATACCAAGGGTTTATTAAATATTATGTACTTTGGTTTTCTTGGCACCCACTTGTGGTTCACCAGAGAAGAGTCTTTACAATGGATTTGCGCAGATCACTTTGAACAAGTTAACCGAATGATGTGTTAATGCGTGGCCAACGGTTTGTGTGATCTTCCACGAATATGTTGAGAAATGGATAGCAATAAACCAACCACCATGAAAATTGTAACGAGATGGAAAGACAACACCAGTAGATAAATTAACGATGTGGATAAATGGGGAACGTCAACAATTCCGAGAAACAACTGGATGCCGAACAGAGCGAAAATGAATAATATCAATTTAATATGGCAATCCTATTCAACAGAGTACTTCCGAGCAGTCCAGAGACTTAGTGCAACAAAAATGAGTACAAAAATAGTGACGCACACAACACTCAAACAAAGTTAAATAATTTGCGATCAGCCGTTCATACAACTACAAAACAAGACATGATCTAAGGTCAAATTAACTGTCAAAAACAGAGAAGATTAAATATAAATGGATAATCACCTGAGAGGAATGAGGATATATTTTATTCTGCTATTTGAGCTTGAAAAGCTTATATGATGTTTATGTCAAGTGAACCACCGTTAACCTGGTAGCAAACGCCAATTCGAAGTTCAATGCGTCGTAAATGATGCAGGTAACACAGGTGACTACTAGATCATTCTGTCACATATTAATTGTCACGAAAGAACGTGCGACAAAGTTGGCGATTTCTGAAAAGATGAAGGAAAGGCAATGCTTATCCGAAGTTGCAGAATGTCGTATTCTCAATCACTCCATAGACTGCACCTTCGTCTTATTGTGTAACATGCATATTACCGCAAAATTCAAAACTACCGTACTTCCAGACTCACTGAATTTGTGGGCAATTTGATCGAAGAGCACGTGGTTTTCATTGAAGAATAAATACCTGTTTATTTGATAACCATTAGCTGAGTATTCCTAGCAAACAAACTAATACCATCATTATATAGACTGGTCACACCTAACTAAAATCCTTACATTAGCAACCGTCTCGATGTATTGTCTGGTACCCAAAGCTTTTAGTAAACAGTGTCCTTTGAGTTTGGTTTCATGTTGATTAATGTTCTCAATTATTTGTTTTGAATACGCGTACAAAAACAGTCTTGCCGCTGCTTGTCACGATGATCTGGATTATTCTGCGATCAACAGTTACCACAGGGACTACTTGCTGGATTGTGGATAGTTCTCCAAATAGTCCGAGCCGTTTATTGGTTGTCCTCTTCCCCGTAATCATGATCCTGGTAAGTCCACCGGAACTGTCGATAGGCAGGCAAAACATTGTGTGATACCGACCAATTAATCCGCTAGCAGCTCATATTTAGGCCACAAACAGCAAACTATCTCACTGAGCGAACGAGAACGTGACAATATGGTTACAGTTGAGTAGAACGGAAATGTTTTTGCTACTTGCAATTAACAGGCATGGAGCAGCTTGACATTATTCCAGAGACTAAGATTTACTTAGAAAATTGAATGTATGTTGTTAATTAAGAGATCTTAAGATGCAGAACGGTGGTGCTTTTGACGCTTTGTTGTATGATTTACGCCATGGCTTATTTCTCATTCCACATACAAACATGAATACTCATAGCATTGCTAATTCTATACTGAACCGACCGCCTCGTAATATAAACCTGGTCGCCCTACCTGTTGCACACAGCAGGGTGAATAGGTGGGAATGCTACTTCTGATACCTCCTTCATCGTTCTATCAAATTTAGCTCATAGGTTACTCCCGCCATTCATTTCCAATTACTCCACAGGTCCCACGACAGTTATAGCTAATCACAGTACATTCAGGCATGTAAGCCTCATCTCTTTTCATTCACCTATAGGTTTCTCTCGTCCCTTGTCTAAGCCTAGAATGCGAATTAACATAAGTGCTTCCAATGCTTACACTCTAAAACTAATGGGTCAACAGTCTGCTCTTAAACGAACATCATATTTCTTGAATGTGAATGTTTGCTGTATTTCAGACACTAGAGTCCTGGACAGTAGTTGATGCATGAAACTAAAAACACCTATATTATTCACCCGATACTGGTTGTACACTTGGGGTGACTGCACAACCGCCGATACCGGTCAGACTGGAGTAAGTGTAGTCCTTAGCACGACGGTTGCAGCCGCGTTGATAGATTGGATTCCTGTTAAAAGCTGACACTGTCCCGTCCGCTTCGCAGGTTCTTTTATGGGCAACTCTAGACACAAAACTATCAGAAATCTTTTAATTGTGTTTGCTCATGCTCCAGCTGACTGTAGTGACGTGGGTATCAACAACGCCTTTTATTCGGATCCGGCCGCTCTCCTTCGGTCGACATGTGGCTCTGAAACAGTTGTTCTAGCCGGAGATATGAGTCCCCAGCTCGTCCGTCTTGGTGAGGCCGAGTCTGTTGTACGTGGCAGATCTGAGGCAGTATCACACTGCTCCGCTAATGGCGGGCGATTTTTGCAATTGTGCGTTGAGCGTAGGCGATTTTTAACCAACACTAATTCTGGACGTCGTATGCGTGTTAGTTGGAGTCCCCTGATCCGAATCAGGACTAGTTTCAAATAAACCATGTGGCCATTGGTTATGGGTGGCTGGGCTACATTCAGAAATCTCTTATTCGAGCTCATACTTGGGCTCAGATCACGCGTTAGTGGGTTGCCGTTCTGTTCTTAGTTTCGCTGGACAACGACCTCACCGAGACCAACGGCTGACTGTTGAGAAACTGTCTTCTCGGAAAAGCACAAGTACCAAACTAGCATTGAAAGTAAGTTTGACGGTCCTCATGGCTTCTGGACCTAAATCTCACGGATCATTCTTGAGACAGATACCGTAGCATGCGGCACGTGAGTTGTGAGTTGAAGGAACAGTGGATTTCAAAAGAATGCCTAGAGTTATTAGATACAGGGGGGAACATTCCGCTTGGCGGTTTGTATAAGTTTGGGAGAAATATCCTTAAGAAGCTGAGGCGTAGCTTCATCGCTGATCGTGATGGAGGAAGTGGATATCGCTTTTGCTTCAGGGAACACCGGCAGAATCTTCAAGCTTATCCATGTTACTGGTCTGAGGCAATCTTCTGTCAGTGGGGCTGTCAGCGAGGCAGATGGTTCACTAATTTGTAATAATTTCAAAAGACTGGAGTGCTGAGAAGAACACGCTGAAGGTCGATTTCTCTGGCCTCCTGTTTTTACTATGTTACCGCCACAAATATGTAATATAACACCCTAACCGGTAAATTTTGAGCCACTCACCGAAACGTAAGCCAGCAATCGTATTTGGGCGCTCAAATGTAATAGGACTGTTCGTCCACGTGATTTCATGCCAGCACTTTTCGAGAAAGATGAGGTAACATTAGTAAAGGCCTTGACGCAAATGTTTCAACTTGTGCCAACGACGAAGACCACCTTTGCATACTAGGGTTATTGGTTTGTCCGGGCTGCTGATAAATTAAATCCGCCTCACTAGCTACTAGGGTTCTGACGTCCAGTGTACATTTTTGACTCACTGACGTTCTGGAGGCAAATACCGTGGAGGAAAATTCGGAATTTCGCCTTGGGCGGAGATGCCGGGGTCTACTTTTTACACTTTGTCAAATTCTGGAACAGCGTCGTATGTGCCGAGGGCCAGCATTTGTCGCGTTTCTCGACTATAAAGTGACGTTCAATTCGGTGAATAGATCTACATTTTTACAGTTGTTTAAACGCAGGCGTGTACCGAACAAGTACGTGAACATACTGTTGGCGCCTTCTTCCCATACTTTAGCTCACGTTATGTTTACGATCTGACAGTTGCAGCCGCAGGAGTGTCGTTCGTTCTTCTCCTGTTTACTTTTTTCAAAGAATGAATATTGTACAATTGTCTCTGCCACTCACGAAACGTCGGCGTGGACCTCCTGTCTGGTGAAAGATTGGATGATCTTGATTATGCAGACGACAACGTACGGTTGCCTGACAACATCCAAACAACACATACGATGCTGAACGCTATTTCCCATTCCAGTGTGTACTCCGGAATGCACTTAACAGCTTCGTAGTGCAACATGCTCCTATAACACTGCTTTAATTACGTATGCTTAATGTTGGATAAAGAAGTTTTGGAGGTTGTTGGCTGAGTTGCGTATGGGGAAGATGTCTCAGTGGCGACAGAGGTGTAGGGAACAGGATAAACGTCCACACCTCCAAGGCTGTTGTGGTAGTCGCTGATCAAGCACCTCTCTGAGGGAAGAGATGCATCTCTCTGAGGCTCAAAGGTCGCCTGTATAAGGCAGCCTTGAGGGTGTATCACTTTACAGCAGAGAATCCTGGCCATTCAGGGTAGGAGGCGTGAACCGTCGCCAGATATTTCGCCGTAGTGTGGTGCCATCAACCAGTAAGCAGCAAAGAAGTGGGAAAGCGCGTATTTAGTAACGATTATCAGTCGAGTTCTTCTGGACAATCCTTACAACTGCGCAGACCCAGGTGGATGGGTCATGTACGAAAAATGTCAGCAAGCAGTATTTCTTGAGGATCAGATTTGACCAATCTTGTGGCCGACAGGTGTAACGTCCGAGGTGGACAGACGATGACCTAACAAACAGAAATGGTCATTCTTCAAGGGGATGGCAAATGTAGGTCAGGTTCCTCTCCTTGGCTGAGCAACTTTCAACTCGATGGCTGAGGACGTTAGGTGAGTTGGTGACTAATCGAACTAAGTAGCGTGAATATTTTAATTGTTTTTTGGGAGGGTGGTCTGCAAATTGAATGTAACCAGTGATGCGGGATAAGGAGGGCTATATGGAAGCTGTCTTGCTGATGGCTGCTTACTTCCACTTAAAGCTAAATTGTTTTATTGAAAATTGTAAACACTTTTTTGTCGTGTTTTAATACGGAGGAAGCCATTTATAGCAGTTAGGTCCATTTTCTGTTTCCCTTCTGTTTTACCAAGTTTGCTTTCACTTGTTGACTGTATAGAAGTCAAGCTACAGTAAATACAACCGACCTATTGCTGTCTATGATAATAATGATGATCGGAATGAAGATGTTGATGGTTAGGATGATGACAGCTCCTGTCATTATTAGGACGAAGTGAAAATGACAGAAGGTTTCTTTCCGCTGCACGGGAATGGTCGGCGTTTTTTGAGAACAAAATGAACACTGATTGATATTAGTCCAAGCAACCTGGAAGGCAGTAGCCTAGTTGGGTTTATGGTGAGTTAACGGTATGTACCGGAGGCCGTTGTTGGAATAAATTGAGTTGAGGCGAGCGTTTGGGTAATTCGGCGCATGGCCAGCTTCTTCTGTTCGCTAACCATAGGCTGCAGCTGCCAATCATATGTGCTATCATTAGGGAGTCTGACTCAACAACAATGTTAATAAACGATGCGTAGTTTTGATATGTAAACACTCCATCCTATATCAGACAGGTGTGGTTGATGACTGTTTTGTAAAACAAAGATTGAAAACGGAATTATTTTTCTGGTTGAAGCGCAGTTCTGGCAACTTCATATGGTCTACACAACAATAGTCACCAACTTCCAAGAAACTGCAGTTTTACTGAGTTATTTTCAGGGTGGCTAGTTGAATTTCTCAGTGAACCAACAAGCGCTGTCGTCGTTTAGAAGCGTAACACGCAAACATACTGTTGCTATTCGTTACATACCTACAAAACAAATATGTTCGGTTCGTTCAGATGGTTTCCAGAATAGAAAATATTCTTCCTTTCTGTCGTATCGTTTGAACCCATCGGGTACCTTTGCAAATCAATAAATCCCTGAGTATCATAGCTGAGCAAACCAGATAACTAGAACTAACACACAGTTAACAGGAAATCTTTCAATTTTCCAAGGAAGACAGCAAAGTAGTTCATGCATAAATCTCGACTCTAATCTCTACAACCTGTAATCTGCAGTAAGGAAAGCATAATAATAACCTATTAATTTGCGATCATTCATTAAGAAAATTATACGTTCGGCGCTTAACACTAACTTCGTCAATAACGGCCGCATTCTTGATAGAGGGTATCTTATGCACACCCCACCCAAGCAACTTTAGGAGTATACTGTTTTCTACTATTAATCTTTAGTGTATATCACTCTCGAGATCATCTATCCGATGACCAGTCCGCGTCTTCTTCCATCTACCATCTAACATTTTATATCAAGAAGTCTAAGTCAGCCCTGTGCATGGAAGACTAAATAGTGTTCACCATTTAACTGTCCCCTCAACTGTAGAGATCATGTTCTGTTGGATAGCCTGCATCCCATCGCAATTCTTCGTAGGATTCGAAATCAATTTGATTAATACGAATCGGAAAAATGTAGCAAAAGCTGACAATTTGAAACTCACTACATGAATTGGATACCTTTACTATACCAATTTTTGTTCTGTGGAAGGGGTTCAACTGACTGTAGGTTCGAGTTGGTTTATTTCACCTATTAACAGTTGCCGTATGCGCACAGAATTGTAAAGCATCCATGTAATGGTTTCCTTTGCAGTTTGTACATTCCTCACCTAGCTATTACCACCGGTTTTCAGGTATCGTGGAGAGGAAATGAAGGTTGTTCTTTTCAACAGAATGATTGATGGACGTTTTGTATTTAAGCATCGTTACACGAAACTGCTAACACAATCGCTCGACGCTGCCCATTACGATTCAAAAGAAATGTGCTCAGATAAATAGCCACCTGGTCTACACCAAGTATAACTCCTTATTTTGCATAGGAAATACGTAACTGATAATGAACGCGCAGTCCGCAATCTTTTTTCTTTTAACAAATGTTTTTGGTTATAGTTCGTCGTATATAGAATAGCCCGTTGTGATACTTCACTCCGTTTGCTGGTAATGAGACCTAAGAGGAAACAGACAAAGGACCACACAAAGTTGAACGGCATATTGACTCAGGGCAAACTCCTCATTCATATCCGTACCACTTTAGATTGCCCCATCAAATCTCCTCCGACTTGACCATTGCGATGAAACCCTCGATTAACCTACCGGTCAACAAGAAAGAGGCAGACTGAACAACTGCTGTGACCTAAAAAACGATGTCATTTGAAATTCCTTACAAAGCTAAATTTTCTCGTCCTTTAGACGACCAACTCCAATGGTCCAACCATAAATGACACAGGACTTCTCTGTCTGTCTGTCATGTTTGGACGATAGTTTTAAAATTGGAATATGCTAAATCTTGATATAAATATATATGGCGGTGTGATTATTAGAAGTTATTCGATGCTACCTTTGGTCGAAGTTATCACAATAAAACTATAAAGACGGTGTTATCTACTTGTAAGTCATTAGAGAGAATGGAATATCGCATTCATCGGGTTTACCTTGTTTGGTGTAGTAAAACGTATTATTCAGATTTATGCAAAATCAAGTCATCCTTTTTGCTGCCAGCAAGGGTTAACCAAATTATTCACAAACGTTAGCCTTCATTTAGAATAGTATTGTTTGAAATCTCTGAGATAACCGCTAATTATCCTCTACCAGTTTTGTAGACGGACGTAGTATACAATTTTCTACTAACTATCTGTTGGATTATGTCTGCCTCATTTACCTAAAATTTCCGAAGGATAAAGAGGTCCGCGATACACCCTAATTACTTATCACGATCACCACTTAAGTTAGCTTGTTTGACATTTTCCGAGGGGATTTAGCCCGATGACCGTGAATCTCTACCTTTGCACGGACTATTAACTACAGAGATTAGCGGTTGAGCTCTCAAGCTAATGACACGTAAAAAAAGCGGGGAACAGGATGTACGTGATGTTTTTGACTTTGGCCGTACAATTTCGACTAATCATTTGATGGCCTTAGTTACATACAGTATTTTGTTTACACATAGTTAACTTTTCCCAAGACACTGAGAACACTGACAGCTTAGGAAGCAACAAGCAATATACCTTTCGCCAAGGAGAAGTAATCGGCGATTTCGGTTGCTTAGGTTTGAGCAGCATTCAGGATGACCTACAATTTTCGTTCACTTATAGATCTCGCTTACTTGTCCTTTACAAAGTTTACCTGTAGAATTGATTTTTGCTTCCGTGTAAGTTCAAAAGTAGGGGCGTATGTGTCTTTAACAGATTCCGACTTTGATATAATTAATTACCTGGCAACCTAGTGATCGGTGCATTATAACGAGCATAACCAAACTGCCAATTTCGAAAGTGGCTGGCGACGAATCAATGCAAATGTCTTAGTCATATATTCCACTGAAATTCTTAGCGATTATTGCCTCCTTGTTCACCTACATTCCGCTCATTATATTTGAAGCTGTTCCGAAACAGATGTTTGTGGCAGACGGTGACAGCGCATATTTTACGCGTACTTCACACACTCAATGGCTCACACGTTTTACTGATCGAACTGCCTCTTTCTCTGTTACTTACAGTTGAATATCGCCTTCTTTATCAACATACTGAGAATAATTTGGGGCAAACTAAACTCGCAATTATCAAATGAAGCATCCCGTTTGAGGCAAGTCAGAGAATATCATTTTCCAAAAGTGCATCACATTCAGCAACATAATAGTAATGAATTTGAGATTGTATATATTTTATAAACAGTTTGATACATACCAGTTTGATTTCGGTTCGGTGAGGGGCTATGCTGAATTCTTTGTTTACAAGACAATCTAATTTTTATTGTACGTTCACAGTTCTTAACAAATATTCGTAAGATGGTTTGAGATAGCTTCATAACCTGAGTGATGTCCCACTTGAAGCAAATTGCTGATGCTGCAGGTCCCTGACCAGCGGGATTCGAAATGATGTCCATTTTGATTTATTTTGTATAAAATGTAATCCGTTACTTTGGAAGCAGTAGGGTTGATTAGGCTAACTGAAATATGTGTGATGGTTTTTGTGATAATGTTGAATGGTTTGGTGTGTACCACAGATCCACAAGTGTCGACAAAGCACTCTGTGTGTCAGAATCTACGGCATACACAATCTACATCGCTGACATCCGTAAATGAGGGAGTACTACATATCACCCTCTTTCCAAAATGACATAAAACATTGGTTCACATTTTCTCCATGTGTATTTCGGTCTGTGCACCAGTTGTCATGAAACCAAATCGCACAGCAATCCTACAAGAAAGTGAATCGTAGTTTGTCTACGGTTTTAAAACTCATTTATTTGGTTCTTTAATTGCAAATAACTACTTTGATTTTACCACCCATAATGAATATCAGGCTTCGCAAACTTTTGACAGTCGCTTGTTTCACGCTTTTCTATCATGTCAGCCATAATGTTATATTGCGCAGAATTTATCAAAAAAGGGACAGTGACCGTTTGCACACCACAATTTGGACAGTTCATGTAACAAACAAAACAGTTGGTTTGATATCCTCCTTGTACAAAGGGCAATTACGAACCATAATATCGGTTGCCTAACACGGTGATCCAATTGTTTGTACAGTGCACAAATTCCTAATGTGGAGGATGCTTAGACTATACGACTAAAACTTGGCTGACAAGTCATAGTGGTACAATTCGCTTCGAACTGTTATTATGGATAAGATCGCCGAAAATCAAACCACTGGCGAATCGCTGGAAATCCTATCTCCAAAACATAAGTTCTGTTGTGGAATCTAAAATCCAAAAGCGGTCACAGATCCCATTCAGTTAACCACTGTCTGAACAATGAACTGCAGGATATGAACTTATGGTGCAACAGAATGTGACTAGAATTACATTTTATCTGATCCATAGAGGTCGTTTAGTAGGATAGAAAACAACACAGATGTAGAGTTATCATTTACAAGCAAAACCCCTTAGACTACACTGGAGAACAACCCGAGTATTTACTGTAATATATCTGTAACCATCATAAAAGCCAAAATTGGAACATTTTCGTTTATACCCACAGCGGGTGTTCGTAAGCCATCTATTGATAGTCCACCGCGTGCCATTTGAAATCTGTACCGGACAATTTTCTTTCAGAATATATCTCTGAATTCCCAAATTCCCTGAACCGCCTGGGATAATTTCACCGAACAAAGTAGTCTGCGTAGTAAACTGTACATTAGTCCCCCACGCCGAAGTCGCTCCGGACTCAGAATATCAAATTTTCGCCTTTTCATTTCCAAAATCATGTTTGTTGGCACCTTAACTTTTCAACTGCAGCTTTTAATCGTTAGATAATAGACAAATGAAGTAACACCTTACTTGTTGTAATGTGGGAGCATTTGGATGTACAGTAATTGGTATAGAGCCTCAAACTCCTTGATTTGTAAAAGAAAAAAATATTAATTAGAAATGATGGCAGTCATTGCACTAGGATTTACTCATTTATATCATAAGATAGTCCGTTAGCCATCCTTATGAACGTTTCACTAACTGGCAACTCCCTAGTGATGGTTACATCAAGCTGGTAACACAAAATGTAGACCACGTTTATTAACAACTTGGCTTTGAAAAACGTAGTAAAATGAGATAATTTGTTTACTTACGAAGAAGTTAGGCTGGTGGAAGAGCTAACCAGTCGATGGGTTAGGAAATGTTTGTAAGAAAAAGTTGCCCGTGAACTTGACCTTACTCTGGACTTATGGACAGATTCTTTACGGTAAATTTGACAGTGACAAGTCAATACGGAAAGCTTGTCGACTTGATCATGTCCTGGACATAATGACCTCTGCTAACTCACCGACCAACTATCCATCTCACCTAACCCACTAAGTGTGCAATATAAAACCCGATTCATGTTATCATAAAGTTGGTTAAGGCGATTCAACATGAGGTGCTTGCGTCTAGCAGTTTTTGTTTTCCAACTGTTTTGTTCCATATTCCGAAAGGAGCAAACTGTTTTCAGATCACTTGTTTCCAAATGATAAAACACATCTCAGTGGGTTTGATTAAAATAGCATTTGTAGGTAGTCCTTGTCGTCCGTTACTCGCGTGCACTGCCAATTAGCGACTTTAATGGTGGTAAGATGGAATAAGTTTCACGCTGAGGAAAGTTGTCAACACCGTCAATTGCAAATTTCATGTTTTCTTCCAGGTTTGTCCTACCGGAGTAACGCACTGGTAATCTTAGCGAGAACATACTTTTTAGTGTATACCACAAAATATATAGTTCAATCTCATTAACAAGTAAATGTCGTTTGCCATCTTTCCAAAGTGGGTTGACCTAACCCAGCAAGAAACTTCTGGTTGAAATGTTTTTGTTTACATGCTATCAAGAGGGTTGGGATGGTCTCCTCCCAAGGAACTCGGTGTATGTGAATGCGGTGAATTGAACAGTGCTATCTTGTGGGATCAGTCAAAATAGACATATCGTCGGGACGCATACAACAGATTCTTTTCTACAACAATATACCCCATGTTTCTTTAATTGGATTTGTTTAACAAACCACATCGTTATCACCTGGTTTCATCTTACGTGAAAATATTGTTCTGGCTACAAACCTGTCGTTAATACAATACCATTTATAGTCAACGGTCAACTAATCTACATTTTAGTTCCATAAATTCACCATGCTGATTTGCCCGAAAGATAGTGGTCTACCGCGAAGAGATAAACACTCATTTTTCTTTCGCTACGGATTAAGAGACCAAATTCGGGGGCCTTTTCGTACACATCCGAATCCCGGGTACTGACGGGTATACAAAGGTGCTAAGACAAACCCGCATTAATCATTAAATCAATGTTGGTATATTGTAGAATCCAAGGAAACTCAAAATGGCATATAAGCAGCTCACTGGAGGCTCGTACCAGGTTCAGATCAGGTTTTAGATTACAAGAAGGATATGCAAATATGAGGTATGGGACACTTTACTGTTTGAAATAATTTGTCTAACAACCATTATATGAACTATGTTCCGTCTGTCTAGATGACCATATTGTACCTTCCTTTAGGGATACTTGATTCATTTAAATCCCTCTTAAAGTGATTCATTACAGGTCTGGAGAGGTTATTTCTTCCAAGAAAATGTAATGGAACTGTTGACCGCGGTAACTTGAGTAACCACTTACGAATAGCCAGTCTCGCATTTAGTCAATGAAAAAGCCTAAATGACTGTCGGATCAACATTGTCTATGTGTGTCTCCTTTTTTCTGCCGATTCAATCCGGGTTCAAATCCGTTATGTGTGTATGTTCCTCGATCGCGTGGATTCACACCCGGTTGAAGCATTTCAACAGGCTGAGTACGTGTTTTCCTAGGTGAAAAGCGGCTGTAGGACCAGCGAATGTGAAGGCAAACGTGTGCAGGGGCACTAAAAAGCAATTAGGTCAAACTGTCTGACGTGTTACAGATTGGGAAAACTGTCACGTGGCATCCTTTGCGAAACAGTTGGTACGTCAGTGAAACTTTTCTTGAAGGAATTTTTATTTTGAGACTAAATTTCTCAGGAAAAGCATCGTGTAGCATAATGAGCTACATGTTGAGTAGATTGTTTTGAGTAGCATGGCTTTTGTTGTAAACTGTTACAAGTACTTTATCGGCGCACATTATAATCTGATAGCATACTTGTCAATTCAAAGCTGTTCTTTACAGCATGGATTCACGCTGAATCCGAAACCGATTAAGTCAACGGCACTAGCGATTTACTCCAGCCATGTTATGGATAACTTATGATCTTCTTGATACGGATGTTTTGTGGAATTATGGAAGCTTTTATTTTGTGTTGGCGCTGTATCTACTGGCTTCGGCGATTCTGACGATACTTTGCTCCACAGAATACAACATGTACACCATGTCTGTGAAATGTATGCTTCGTTTCGGTTATGCTATTTGTTAGAAATTTGACAACCTGTTCTTTAAGTTGAATTTTGTCGATCAATGTTGCAGGTAGGAAAATTTGCTAGACCAGTTATACGACAGAAACATGAGTGAGTGACCGCAGTGGGACAAAACGGACAAGATCTATTCATGCCTATCTTTATTATGGTGTAATTTTACAGTACCTATATTCATAACCAATGTTTTTATGATTCTGCAGAAATACTATGATGAAGGTGGACCAAGCTGTGCACGATTTCAGATCAGATGGTGAGGCACCGCAGTAAAAGTGCAAAAGTGTGTACGAATAAGACAAAGCAATTCCTCAGCAAAACTAGTGCAACTTTGTGTAACATCTTACTCTGGAATCCAGATAATCGTGGTGACTTATGAAGGTCTGCAATTTACAAATTATGTCTATACATTAAATGTTCATTATGGTAGCCAAAAATCAAGTACTTCGTTGGTATGTTATAATATGCCCATCATCAATGGTGTACAGATGTCGTGCGTTGAAGATCTAAGAGGAATTCTACGCAAAACCCGTCTGCTCCTGTGGACAGTTAATGGGAAACAGTTTATTCTCCTTCAGCGAACAAAGTTGTGTTACACTGGAATCCCACTTCAGACTGATGCAGTAACACACAAAATTGAGTAACGATGACTGGTGTTGCTGATCAAGGAAAAAGAACATTTGAAACAGTTTGATACCCTGATAAATTTAATAAAACAATGAGAAGACGCAATTCATGTGATGATCTCCGGAGTAACATTTCGTACATTCCAATCACATATGGACATGCAATTAATTTTAAACAATTCAAAATCCCACAGAGCGGCAATTGGGTAAAATAAAAACATGGGTTTTTTGATCATGCTCACATTCGGGGTACGTTTAAGGCAATCGGTGTAAATTGAGGTGGCTTGTAGAAAACAGATATAGTTTTAACACGGGTTGTACTTACGAGCATGGATATTGTAATCTCATCGTGTGACCAAATCACTGTTGAACACAAAGCTCCTGTTAATGTACTCAGGTTGCAGCCTTCTAGGATGTAGACAGGATATACTCTTTTGATCTGATGCGTGGGCCTGGGCATGGCACACGATGCAAAAGTCCTCTCAGTGTCTGTTTGTCAGTCAAAGTCAACCAAGTGGGCCAAGCTGGATGAGACAATGTCCATTGCTGTTCCTGGATTAAAGCCATTCAGGGTATCGCTCACGAGTGCTTTTCAATAAACGTCTCTTAATACGACCATAGAAAAGGAAAAATGAATAGATCGAGCAAACAACATTTCAGGCGTATTAAACTTCACATTATGGACTTGCTCATTTTGAGTGGAGCAGCATTATCAGCCGGGCTGTTGCGTCCCATTCACACAACAAGGTTATGTCGGCCTTAGTCAGTGCGGGTCACACTGTTCGCTTTCGCGTGCTTCTGGTGATAAATTTATCGGGATGGGAATTATTAGAATAGATATATTGTAACATTATTAGCGCCACATCTGTTGTGTTTTTGCACAAATATTCTCTACTCCGTTATTCAGTCACTGTACGGGGCCACGTCTGAGAGTAATTGACAGTCGTGAAATTGTAGTTAATGCCTCCTCCATGTATTCATCCTATATACACTTCACTATAACGATGCATCTTTTCTGCCTGTTGACGTTAATACTAAAGTGGCATTTAACCGTTCGTTTCTCATTCTAACGTGAACATATTGTTTCTCTGCACCTTGTTAAGACCAGTTGAAAGTTTCTGTAAGACTTCTGCCCTACCAACTACGCGGTAACCTTCGTCCAAATACCACCAGTTATAATAAGTTGTTTCAGTAACTTCTTTCAGCTCGCTACATTCGAAAATATTGATAGGTGTGTCATTCGACACCTGGCGCATGGGTGAGTTCATAGCTAAAACATCAGTCATCATAAAGCTCACTAATTAAATGAGACTTAATGTACCTAGTACACAACAAAAATAACTCTTTCATCGTCGACACAAGTAGACCTACGTTAAGTTTTTGACCAACGTCGACGACTTATTGGTTAATTGTAGCTTTCCTTTAATACAGTTTCTTGTTTCTAACCAAAAACGGTATACGTCTCAGAACCATTCTCAAGTCCACATCGGTGCTGGTTCTCATTTTCGGGATCTACCACGTGATCTTCGTTCCTTTGGATTTGATGGACTCCAATAACTCTCAACAAGAAACGGCCCATTTGGAGTTGATCAAACTCTATTACAGACAAGTTCTGGAGGCCTTGCAGGTCAGTTACAGATGATCTAGTTTTGTAATACTGAGATTGTTTTGTGAACTGCCTACCGACTCAAATGTTTTATCGATTAACCATATCAAGCAATACTCTTGGATGATAACTGATGGATCATACGTGTGTTGGCTTACCCCTTGGCCAAATTCTAGTGGTAAACAGCAAAAACCACATAAACTTTGGAAACGTTTGTAACACAGGCATACCTGTGACCAGAAACTGTTTCTGTTCAAAAGTTACATAATCCATTATTACTTAAAAACCAGGCTTCTAAAAGTATGAGTGGGGTAGGATTTTTGTGAACTTTTCGGTGGCGAACAATTCGATACTAGCTTGCTTGCTTTCCGTATGTTTGGCTTAACCTGCTCCAAAACGTCTTGTTTTGGAATGCGTCGTCTTTACACAGTTGAATAGATTGCAGTGTAATTGGGGATTGACTTTGATATGTAGCTCAAATTTTCAAAGTGCAAATTTTAACCACCTGTCTTATCAAAGATTTCAACGATGTATGCATACCGTAAATAGTATTCAGAAACTGCGAGGTGATAGGTCCAGTTGGCTTTTAGACTACGGAGTATTTTGCAAACGGCCTAGTGGAGAAACAACTGACTGCCACGATGTATGTAGTGCTTAACTGAGATACCCTGTTACGCACAACGTTTTGAGTGGTGGGTGAGTTCCATTTTCTTGAGAAATCGTGATAGTTCGTTATTCAGCTATCCACTTTGCAACAGCTTTCAGGCTAACTGAAACATCGTCATTTTTTCCCAAAGTTACCTCCACTGGCCAGGTGGGTAGGAATCACAACTGATCCCGATATTTTAAAGCCAGGTAGGGTGGCACTCGCTGATGTGCTGGAAAATATATAGACTTACTTCTGCGGAAAATAACATTTCCACTTGATGAACTGAAAGTCTGACTTCCTTCTCCGTTAACCACAAGTTCACTTTCTTATAATGGTGCCATCTTTTGTCTACCTCAAAGTAGTGCTGTTGATTGTAAATGTTCAAGTTGGGAGCTGCTCGGCGAAGAAAATGAAATCAAAGCTACTATCCATATCCTGGCTGTAACAAACGTCATGCAGCCTTGTAATACTCCTTATCATCCAAGCTGTCTCAGTATCAATTTTACGCATGTAGAAATTATTACCCCAGACGAACTGTTAACTCAGGATGAACCAATGGCCTCCAGAATCCTTGAAATTAAATAGACCAAACTAACCCCTGAGGCAGAGCGTAAAAACAAATACAACGTATTCCGTTGCAAACACTGCGCGATGAATTACGTTAACAGGCAGTTTCTGTCGGTTCGGCAGGCTTGATAGATAACAACGGACGAAATGTAGCTTAAAACTGTGGTATAGGGTGGTGGTTGGCAGACGTGACGTAGACAACACATGACAACTCACCCCTGGTTAGTCGAAAGTAACGGTATCTTTGATTTATACGGTGTACGTTCGCTGACTTGTCACGCAACGACCATTTGTTGGCATAAACCGTCAGATGATATCTGTACGTTATATCTTTGTTCAAGCACTGCTCCAGTGCGATAATAAGACCAAGCTTATTGGAGGTGGAGAAACCCCATGGGTCCGCATAAATTGAAATCCAGCCGCATATAAACGGAATGAACATACGTGAATAGTATATGGACTACAAACTGAAATATAAAAGGTGCATACTTGTTTCAATTCATTATATGTAAATTAAACGAAACATTAGACTAATGTTATTTGATCATGCATACCAACCTACAGATCTGTACCACAAGCTATGATTAGATTCTTCAGCTAACTATACGTTTCTTAGTACTACACGAATACAAATGAGACGAACGGTTATTTAACTGAACGAGTGCTGGTTAAACCAGTGTGGATTGTCTGATCGAATATCATGTCCCAATTTCTCATCTTAGACTGCTATTGATACATTATTGCGTACATTAACAGTTCGACGTAGTAACATTTGCATACTGCTGAGGCATTTGTCGTTCACTCACGCTCTCTGTGGGCCTCACTAAAGTGGTGGAAAATAAACGAACTCCTGTTTGCGTTTTACTGGTTCTGTTATAGACCACTTATCACTAACCTCTTCTATTATATGCATCCATGTTTCATCAAAAACGACCTGTACTTTAGCGTTCTTATCTATTTTGGCTTGACTGTGTTTCGCCGAAGTGGCGCCTAATGTGAGATTCACTACTGCTTAGTACATCTAATGAAAGTAGGTCGCTTACTTTTTATCTGGTCAAATGACGGAATGAACCACTTTGACTGCTTAATGACCTTTTAGTTAAAATAATTCAAGTTGTCATAACAGGGTTTCCATAGACAGGACAAAATCAACTACATTGCATAAACCGTCAGTTAAACAACTGTTATTTAACGCACGAAGTTCACACAATTTGAATAATTAAGACGTTCTTAGAAAACGGGCATGCCAATTAAAATCTTTTTATCTCTTTACAGGGGTTTTGTGTTGCGCTGATATTCTGTTTTCTCAACAAAGAAGTAAGCCATTTTTTTGTTGGATATTTGAACTTTCACCTTCCATATTTAAACACTTTTCACAAAATTGACTCGAAATGGTGTACACTTGTTCCCATTATACGGGCCACCTTCATTATCTGGTACATAGCTGATTTTATCCGCTTAGTGTGTTGTATTTCACTTGACCAGAAAAGACTTGAAAATGCAAACAATCGGACAAACTGTGATAATTTTCTCACGGTTTGTTAACTTTTAAGAAAATCCTGCAACTCATTTATAGCAAGTTACTTATTGGAAACTGATAAAGCGACGCTCTTGTGTAATCCAGCCCATGCCTATCACAGTGGCTTTCCTTCAGCAAGAGAATCTATTGATCAGGAAGCAAGCAAGTGTTACTAAAATTATTGAGGTTTCCAAAAAAATCTGAGCCTGATGCACAAGACTTGTCATGGAAAACTGTGATTTCAACGGATGTCAGATTCGTAAAGAAAAAAGCAGCTGCTGGTTTGCTGAATACAAGTCAGAAGTGATAACTCGGTGAGTTGTAGTAATTGTCAGCCAGTGTGGACATGGGGTTGCATATACAGATGTATGTGTACCTGCCACTGTTCAGCTAGTGATATTGCACCTATGGCAAAAGTAATTCAAGTTGTCAAAACCAAATACACCACAATATAAATGTTGTTATCACCTGATGTTTGATACTGTGACAAGTGATCAATTCGGTTGTCTAAACAGCGTGAATGGAGTCTTGGTCTTGACCGTAGTAAGGATATATATTGCCACCCAGCTCTAACGAGAGTGAAACTCGAGTAGAGTGCTTCATTTCAAAACAGGCTTATTGGAATGAGTATGGGACTGCGACACCTACGATCGTTTGTGAATAAAGTCTTATCAATCACATCACCAATCACTATTTGCAGTTTGTCTATAGATAAATAACGGGTAATGTTGGTTAACATGAAACAAACAAATAATCGCAGTTTTCACATGCAGAAATAACTGTCTGGCCAGATTTCTTGCTCTACTCATCACAAATTGCCAGTAGTACGTACCTTTACCACCGTCAGGGTTCAAACATTTTGCCAAACAACCGCGAAATAGCCGGGTTGACTACTATACTGATGACTTCACATTGATCTCGTATGAAGTATCTTAAGCAAGTGCTCGGCCACGTTTGATTACAGTCGATGTTCAGTTTGTTCGATCATTTCGAATGGAGACACAGCGACTTCCATGTTAACCCCAGCAGATGCCTCCACGTTTGACATATATATGTATGTCAATAGGACGGAACACATAACAGTTTGGTGGTGATTATTTCAAAATGAGAAATATACTGTTCCTTACGTCATTCAGTAAAGCTGCCACAGCAGACTTTCAAATGTCACTTGACTATCAAGTATGAAACAGTCTGACTAACGCATATATATTAGATCACACGCGAGTCTGTTGGTCCACGCGTCAGCGGTGCAAACTTGATGGTCCACATTAGCCAGAACACTGAGTGATTTGACCCTGAAAGCGCAACCATCTGTCTCTGACATGATCGTTGGTGTTCAATCACCCGGCTTGGTTAGGGTGCCTACAACTGCAGGCCTTTACACTGTCCTGTAGGTCTGTATGGTTTGTTTCGTTTGACTCATTGTGTACGATTTAACTTACGGTTTATGCAGAAACTCATTGTCAGTGAAGTCTCGACTACACAATGTTTTGGTGGCGTAGCATACCTACCTATCGTGTCCCAACATAGGAAATAGGTGAAGGATATCAAGTTAGATTATCTACTTGATCACCAGTTGGTTTTCATCCACGAAAATTTTCAGACCACCACAATTTCGTACATTGGTCGTACGAAATCAGATTATCTATCATTTTCACAAATATAACTACTTTAAAGGTACAGTCCACTTGGTTTACCTATAAGGCACGAAGTAGACCATGAATTTAATCATAATTTAATGGTATGAAAATTGAGGACTATGATATCGCAACCACAGAATTTCGGTGCAACGTGGACTTCACGAAGAAATCCTGATCGAGTAGCACCTACACTGACAACGACGCAACAGAACTCAATTAAGTTATTCCGTCAAACCACCCAGAAACGGCACTGTCTCCTGCGAAAAGCAGGTTAGTTGAATAAGAGATACCCGAATGCACTTTTAAAACAGGGCAACTTAGGGAAGTCCACTAAACACGTTACACATAACGCATCAAGTTATCAAAGCAACACCTTCTAGTGACAGCACAGTAGGGTGGAACACAATGACTATGAGCAGGAAAGCTGGTAAATGATTAGATCGGAACAGGGGGAGCATTATACTCCGCTTCGATTCTCGGACCCACGATCTACCCTTCTTCAACAGTATCAAATCTCGTCCTTGGATTCCATTAACTTTATTGATTCCCAAATATGCTGTTGCAGGTGTTAACAACCCTCTGCTCTCAGTCGTTTGCCGATACTGCTGCAAAAATTCAGTGTTTGAGCTGAGCAGTGCCACAAGAAGAGTGTACACCATCTTGGCTGAGAAAAGTCATGTTGGCGTTGCACACCAAACGGTCATCTAAAAATACGGTCAGCCCAATAGTCGTCAATCGGTATATATTCACTCATAAAGGCAGAGTACAGTTAGTACGCGGCAATAAATGGGATACACCTGCGTACACAAATCCTCAGTATTGCTCTGAAGGCTGCTGAACATTTCTGCTGATCTGACAATGAACTGTATATTAACAGACATCCTTCGAAATTTACCGTATAGTAGATCTAGTGCGAAATATTAAAAGTAAGCCAAAATCACCAAAATGGAAATATTGAAAAAGTCTTTGAAGCGCAGGAAACAATTCTGTATTATGCAATAATCTTTTTGACCAATTCATGGTCTTAAACCTCGGGCACTCACCGAAGACAAAACGACTTTTAAAAAATATGGTATGGACGTATCAGGTAGTAGCCAACATTAGAGAGAGGCTTCGTGACAGACTTGCGTAAGAGAAAAGATGCGCATACATGGTGAGGATAAATTCAGTTACAGAAGGATAAACAAGAATGTTCCTACTGTTCTATGATAACGGAAGGTGTAGTGATGTTGGTAACTGCAACATTCATTAAACGATCTCATGGGTGTGTAGACAAAATTGTTTCTCAGATAGTAACGTTATCCCGATTGTGACAGCAACTCAAGTGTTGACCCTTACGCACTTGACTGTAGTAAGATAAGTTAGTCAGTTTATAGGTAATAATTCTATCAGAATTGTGAAAAACAGGCAACCAACTGTATCATTTACAAATATGAACTAACTTTGTTTAAAGCCAGTCAAGAATCTGCTGAAATGCTCGCCAAGTAGGTGTTAGTTACTGTTTGTTGGAATTGAGAGATAAGGGTCATTTTCAATAAAAACACGCGCCTTCAAGCCAACCAAGTTATAACTCGTAAAGTGGCACACCTCACGAGGTGTCAATATTTTTTAAAATTATAATCAGTACCGAACATAAAGCATTGAACTTAATGTATTATGAGGATTGCCTGACCTGGCCAACTCAATGGACGTGATATCATACAATCAGCGCACAAGACCGTTCGCGTTTTCCGAGATAGTGATAATTAGTAGTCATCATCCAGCTCAAGTGGGCGTAAGCCATGGACTCAGGCGGTTTCTGTGCTTCACACTTGATGATAATCACTCATCTGGCGCGAAGTTTAAAGTTTGATGGTTTCTATTTTTGTCATCGGGTTTGGCAACCAGTGGAACTGAGATCAACGGGAGAAAGTTAATCTTGATTGGTCTTAAAATACATGTCTAGTGGAGTTGATCGGTTGGTCGGTTTTCATACTAACCGACAGAGGAAACCATTTTTGCGTCCTTTGGGAAGTGGTGCATGAAGGCCTTGCCCAGTTGGACAAAACTAATATTCTGTTGATGATAACTTTATGCAAAGACTAAGGTATACGTTAAACTATTATATCATTTTCGTTGCGCAAGTTTTACCCCTGGTAACTATTAGTAATCATTTCTTAATCAACCTTACATCCAATATCCCGTCAAAATGTGCACATCTTGAGTTAAAATGACACATCAGCGAATATTCCACTGATCGATGCCTGATAAATTACTGAGGAGTGTGTGTTATTTGGAAAACGTAGATGGACGAAAACATTTTAAAAATTTAGTCTGCTCTTGCAAACATGATAATATATAGTGAAGACGCGTAATCTTTATCTTGAATGACGTTTTCTTTCAGAACGATATGGTGGAAGTGAGCTATAGGTTGCCACATTTCAGGTCTTTACATTTTTGCTCTTCTTCCACAGGTAACCAGTGAAATAAAACGGTTCTATAAACAATCAAAACTTCGAAGCACCGTTATGGACACAGTGCCACAACCTCGGAACAAGTCTAGGTCATGGTTATTGGAAAGTGATCTGGCGATTTCGGTAATCCGACGGTCAAAGTGGAATCATTTTTGGAAGTCGACGCGTTGGCACCGGCGAAGACATGCATCTTTCGTACGTCCTAGGGGACCGAGGAAACCATCACCATTATGTCAACAGACAAATAGTCAAAGCACTGATATAAAACTTGAGACCGTCGTATGCAGTATATAATAAACATTCACTTGATAATACATAGCTTGAACTACAAACGTTTACGTACAAAATTATTGTTGGCTTACAATTTTAACTTGCTTTATCCAGTATGGCGTTGAACATTATTTGTAAAGTTTTGTAGGTTTCTATTTGCTGAGGTGAGTCCATCACTTTGAATGCAGACGTTGGTTACTAAGCAGCAAGCGTGATAGGTTGCTTCTAGTGCTAACTTTTCGAATCGGTTAGATAAAACCTAAGGCGGTGAAAGGAAGTTGGTCTTATAATCAGGCATCTTTCGGTTTATCGATATTTACATTGTATTTGGTGTTGCTCGTACAATAAACAAGTGAGTGAACAGTTTAATATCAAAGTTTACTGGAATTTAATTTTAACTTTCGATTATCATTTATTATTTCCGTTATGCAACAATTGACCCTGTGATGCAGGTGAGTAGATGCCATTATATGACAGGAAGTCTGTTTATGTAAAACAGATGTGACCTATCGTTGGACTCATACTATTTTTGCCGAGACAAATTCTGTTGGTGTTTAAAATCATGGGGCATATTACCATGAAATATTAACTTCTGGTTGGTGTTCAACCGTGTCGGGAAAAGGAAAGAGTAACAAGTGGTTCCCATGTTTCCTAATGAAGGTCGTCTCAGTATATCGCAGTGGATATAGACCGAGCGCAGCGTAGATGATTTCAAACCCATTAGGCATGTCAAATTGTTGGTGAATCAAAGATTCCAGTGGTCGGGAAAAACAGTTACACAGTGATAACCCAAACCCATGAGTTCTCTCAACAAATCTCATCAACTTAGTATACCTGGAGAAAACGAACGACCTCGGTTTACCGTCTCGCGTAACGGGTCAGCATGTGGTGCAGAACAACTGCCTGCTTATCGAACGTTGACGGTGACATATCGTTCTAACCGTTCTTCGACGGCTAGGCAGTTGATAGTCGATAGCAGCGTTTACAACCCATTTTTTCTTAAAACGTTTGGAATAAACAATTGGAACGCAAAAAGTTGTGGGGGTAGTCATTTCGCATTGATTCATCAGTAAAAATTAACGAGGACATGAATCAGCTTTTTACAACAGACAAGTAGGATGGGGTTATTAGTAAGTCGGCAGGGTAGGGTAGGTTACTGAGTTGAGCGAACGGGCACTTTCACCATCAGTTTCTTCTGAACTCCGACCTGGCTTGAGCCAGCTGACTGCGACCTCCTCAGTAAACAGCGTGAATTTCGGACCGGGATGACGTAACAGGATATTGAATACGCAAGCTTGATAGACAGTGGAAAATGTTGTCAGGATTCTTCTAGCAATTGAGGAAAGTGTTTCAGTAGCATCGTAATCCTACGATAACAAGGATTCTGTGGCTATTTGGATAAACATTCAAAACATCCCTCGATTCGGTTCGTGCGTCTTTTTCCGCTATTACACATAAAATAGGGAATGCTATAGTACGGCCGTCCTGGTTAACGCTGTTTGTCAGCGTACATTGTTTGATTAGACAACTGAAAATAACACCATCGAGAATTAAATAAAAACGTGTGGTACAGTGAACGGATTAATAACCAAGATGATATCACGACAAAAAACCACGTGAAATGTTCAACACTATCAGGTTTATTTCAACTGAGAACAAAAAAGTGAACTCACCTAATCAGACAACTAGCAAGCAAAGTCCTCTAAAAGAACTCAGTCGAATAAGCTCTATACGAAGTGGCCAAAATTATTTGCAATCTATTGAACGAGCTAACAGTTTATTATCATTGTACACTGATTATAACAAGCTTCACTCACTATAAGCAACAGGTGAGATAAGTTTAAGTTCAACATCTACGTAAACTATCTATCTTTAACGTTGCACGAATTTCCATTGAGTTATGGAAGGCAACTTTAACAAACTATTGTTATTAGATATACGAGTTGAACGCCACACACAGTGGAAGGTAGCTGTCGCACTTCCATAGATTTTCCAGTCAGTTCCTTCCGAAAAGAAGCATCAAACTTAACTTCCACTATTTGTCAAAGCTCACCAGTGGTGCACCTATCAGCTACGGACATTTGTGGAACTCCATTCTTACTTTCACGAGACAACCGTATTCGCAACTGCACCATTTCCCCACATTATCTAGACGAAAGCAAAAGCCCTTTCAACTCAATAGTAGTCGAAACAAAATGTTGGTGATTTCTGTTATTTAAAAGTGGAGAGAAGTTCTAGCCATGATTTCAACGATTACAGTGAACATGAATGTTGCAATGTCTTGCCACGAGACGTCAGGGCGATCTGGTCATCGCCTCCTAATGAGTGTGGCTGAGCGTTCGCATGTGATATTGCGGTCGTGCCTAGTGTGAGTTTACTGGTGCAGCGGTCAACAAGGTTGCTTCATGAAACCGCGCCTAAAGTCCTAGTACTTTACTGCTGAGAAGACCCGACAAAAGCGAAAGTCGAGTTTAGTGCTGCTTTTCGCAATGAGCTGGCTCTCTATGGGAATGCAACAGTTGCAATCGGTTGTGTGAAGTTCACTTAATCGATTTCTTTCCTAAACAAAATTAAGTCAACTTTAGGGAAACGATTTTTCAGTATGATATTGTAAAAGAATCCAGACAAACGGGTTAAGCCAATCGAAGGACGAGTCCCTGGTGCGTGTGGGGAATGGTTCATAGATCAGCTCACAATTAGGTTACATAAGTCACCGACGAAATTAGAGATGTGACCTTCTGGCCATGGCAACTGCAGGGTTTGTACGAACTTCTTTCTGGAACAACTGCAGTTTAGAGTAAATGGATGTTTAATCAAATCTTAACACCAACGGATATGGTGGGTCTAGAATAATCGCTGGTAGAATGAAACTATTCAGCCGTTTGAGCTAGGCCACCTGCCAGACGAACTCTTTCATAAAATGCTAACGAGTGACAACTAAACCACGACATTTTGCTAAAGTCTTACCTAGACGATTTTATAAGTCTGTAGGCTTTTGCAAACAGCGTTGCATCCCTTAAACGTGACCACGTAAGGCGCTATCTTTCTGAGCAACTTCACCGGTCTCCATTTTACACTGCAAAAACCTAGTTAACGGCTTGTAACAGGTAATGCGCTTCCGTGCATTTTTAACGGTTGATGTAAGTGTAAGGAAGGTGGCCATCGGTTTTGCAAGTTTTTCATGAAAACGTAGCCTTTTTGTATATTGAACCTATCATGACAAGTAAGCGATCCTCAGCTGTAAAAATGTTTGACATACTGGGAACGCAGAGGTCTGTTGGAAGTATACTTTATGGCAAACCAGGGGTACAACAAAATTATTCGCCATAAAATACAGATAGTTTCCAACCAGTTATTTATCAGGTAACAGCCTAACGAAGATTCTGAAAAGGTTACTAGATGGTTTATCTGTCAGGCAACGGAGCGTATCTTTGCAGTGTGCACATTACTTACACTGACATTTAAGCATATAGGTTGCAACACAATAAATCAAACACCGCGTTTATATTGTGTGTTTTAATCTTTCTGTTTGTTATACGCATACTAACTGAAAGGGTGACGAAATCAGGCTGGACATACGAAGCGGACGATAGATCGAAAAAATGTGGGAAACGCGAGTTTTACTGGCATAACGACTGACATCAGTTTTATCGTATTCGTGCATAGTTATGTGTATACTTATTTATATATACCATATACAATGCAAGCAGACCTAATGCAGATTCTTTCTTGAAACATAACGTTAATCAAAAGAATGGTTATTACAACGTCAACTGATCTACACGCAACATATTTCAGTACTTATATCATTTTTCCGTTGAACCACTATTCAGCTCATCATGTTTTCCTCAGTCTTTTCTGTAACGCTATTTTTTATATTTGTGCAAAAAGAGTGAGGTCTTGCGGTCATGCCAATCAGTCACAAGTGGCACTGAAGTTCTAGAGGAACAGTTGCTTTTTATGTGTCAGTCGGGTGGGGGCTGAGCCAAGTCATTTCCAACCTCTAGGTGTAACGACAGTTGATGTACATGCGCAAGCTCACCCATCTAATTAAGAAGATTTTATCTATGGATAACTGTTGACAGTTCGCCCAGATGACCTCAGTCGCTTATGTAACTACCCAAAGATGATTGATCGCGTTAACCCAATTAAATCTTCTATATAGTGTACTGATAAGAGAACGTTGATTAAACTGATTGTTTCTTTATTGCGCAGAGGAAAATGATATATAAACCTTCGAAAACCCGCTTTTTATTTTTTTCGAAAAAATACACGTGAAAGAAAATATTGAATCAATTTTGGTTCATTTGGATTGATTTTTCATCCACGTAAGCATTTAAGAAAAACTTTTCAGGAAAAATAGGAAACCTATACGTGAAAAAATATGCGGTCATGCTTTGTGCTGTTATTCCGCAAAAGAATAAAGTGATTTAATTTTGTAGTGTCGAATCAATGAGTTTACATATCAGCTGAACATTGCACGCCGAACGATTATAATGTATTAGGAGCCAGACACAATTCCATTTGAAAAGCAGCTATTACACCTTTACCTGGTTATTGAACTCCAGGAAAGTACACTTGTTCTGCGAGCTTGAATGAACGATCATTGGCAAGTCAGTCCGAAATAGAAATAAATGTTGTAAGTACTCACGTAATCGTTAAAGAAGGTGTTTTATTGAGTCGCCATTAAATTGGAAAACAATTATTTGTCTGGTAGCCGAATGTAGGACTGCGTTACGTGTTTCAGATTCTAGGTGTCGATATTTGAAACAGTTTCTGACCATTTGCATGAGTTTAACAGAGGTAAACTGTGGATATCGGGAAGTATTTTCGGTCATTTATCAACAGGCTAAGTATATACCATTTTACATTACGATGGTAGCCAATCGAAAAACAAAAAACACAGTTTGCCAAATAATTACATATAAATTTACCGAATTTTAGAGAAATTGGGTAATCAGATTGACCTCTGAAGTTAGACAGATGGTACCAAAGGATGCTCGTAAATATTGGGTCTAGGATAATTTTTTCCGAAAGCACAACCTTGGACCGAACAACCGACTTTCAATCGCCTTCAAAATGGCGGGGATATAGCAGATGACTCCTTCGAATTGACAAATGATCAAGTGGCAAATATGCTAAAGAGTAACTTTGCTTGAAATTTCGTGTCTTGAATTAACGGTGTTCACCAGAATTGCACTCGAACTTGACATTTCGTCACCATTCCTTTAGTCAGCCCTAAGAGATCATGTTGATGTATGTCTTAAGGAATATACCTGATTCTGAGGCCAATGTAACCTGCTCCACTAGGACATATGAAAGAGTAAATACAAAAAGAGGTCAAACATTC
Source organism: Paragonimus heterotremus (assembly GCA_013368495.1). Lineage (NCBI taxonomy): Eukaryota > Metazoa > Platyhelminthes > Trematoda > Plagiorchiida > Troglotrematidae > Paragonimus > Paragonimus heterotremus. Next base: position 127,014 of record LUCH01000947.1, on the reverse strand, counting down.
AGACAACCAAACTTTCCTTTGTAGGTAAAATACCGAATTGGATCTGAACGAGAGTAGCAGGTGGGTCGAATTAAAGGTGTGATTCCGGGTGGAATCAAAGAAAAAACTACTGACTACTTCAAGTTTCAAGACTAATGTAGTGACAACGTTGCTACTCATGAACTCAAACCCCAGAATGCCAAACGTAATGCACACACACTGCCCTTCAATTCAACCCTTTACCCCAGAATTTTCAATATATCCAGCGTTGGCCGTATTCCCTCCATGACGTCTTTCTTACTGACAGGAAATCCGGTGTATTTGCTTCTACATTGCTCATTTGGATTGTCTGAGGTACTAATTTATAAGGTGCAGATCGCTAACGGTTGATTTCCGTGCAAAGACGCGGCGTAACTATAAGTTGTACGTTTCCGGTGATTATTAACTTATTGTGTGCAAGATCAGTATGATCTGTGTAAAGGTTCGATATTTTGTCTGATTTTGCCCGGATCAAAGTGTTAACATCTGCTCTTACGTGAATGCGTATTACCGTGAGTCATAACAGACTATGTAATTATTTATTTCGCAGGTTACCAGTGTATTCTATCAATGTGAATACCAATGTGTTTATTGATGTGATTAGCGTGTTGTAATCTGTTGGTCCGCCCCTCACTCCGGTATGCATTTCACGCTGTAAACCTACTCAAGGTTGCAAACAAACCACCTGTGACTTTCCTTTCCTTAATAAGCCTGTAAAATGGCCCAATCCATTGACTCACACATTTTTCGCATGTGCAGCACGATCATCTCCAAAGATCTTGGAACTGATCCGCAACTCAAATGTTGCAGTGGATTATAATGTATGGGTTATTCTGTTGTCCTATTTTTCAAAATTAACCTGCTTGCGTACATTATCATGTTTCATCTTCTCGTTTGACCCATTATATCCCCCACATTCCCCAGAAATTTTTGTCACCTTTCCATTGGACCAACGATATCTATGCGACTTCGAAGCTCCTCGTTATCCGAAAAACTCAGTTCACCACTGCATAGCGAGTTGTCGCCAAGAAAACTAATAATGCCCACCTGCACATGCAGTAACGATTAAATGAATATGCACAACCTGTTTGAAAGGTACAATTCGCTTACTTGACCTTTACTTTGGGTTAATGCTTCAACCTAACAGTACGATCGTAACTAAGGTCAGCTGCCTAGTCTAGTGGCATTTACTTCTTGTTTTGTTTTTAACAATTTTCCTATAAAGATCATTCACTAAACTAAAAATTGTCGATTTTCTGTAACATACTGACGAACCTGTACATATGTTCACAAATCTGAGGACAGCAGTACACGGGTTTGTAGATGACTTCGTTGAATAATTGGAACAGTTTCTTTTCCCTGTAGCAAAATAACGTTATAAACTGGAGACCACGTCAGGCTGCAATTTACTGTAACACCCAAATATTTAGTGGAATGGAGCGTAGGGAAACTAAAGCTTGCAATTCGCGTTTTAGGGAAAATTAAAAATGTGCTACCAGTAGACTGTTCCTGAAAGGCAGAAGTGTATAACACCATTGCACCTGTACGTATTGAGCGATACAGAGTGTGCATTAGACAAACCATCATTAGACGAACATTCTGCAAAGTTCGAGCGGAGGGTATAACCGAATATATCTACTTACCTTTAGGGAAACGTATTCTTGAGGGGTAAGTTACAAGCATGCATGCACGAAAAGAAGCCTGGGAAATATAGCGCTCCTTATGTTGCCTGAAGTTGTGTTCATTTAGATAGACGGTGGAACATTTGGACGCGTAACCTGGCAAAAAAACCGAAAAAGTGATCAAGTGCCAGCAAGAAGAAAACGATTGAATACCATATTGCTTGAGAAGAGGGCGAAGTAAATGCCTACGGATTTGTTTACAGACAATCCGGCAGTCACGGAAACAAATCCATTTCTGCTTGTTTAATACCCAAGGACGACAATATTAAGTGCGCAAGACAGGAGGCTCAGTCAACGGCGGACTGAAGCTAATAAAACGCAGATCAATGTGGATCAGCGTGGTCTTCCGGCAACAGCAGCAGTTCCTCTAAAACGTCATCAGTGAACATACTATCGGTCGAACGTTGGATTGCCTTTCTTTAATTTTCGTGTGATACTATCAGTTGTCCAACAGTGAGTAATTTTTTCCTAAACGTGTCCAAGTTTGCGCCAAAAATTGCAATAACCTTAACTGGAAACAGTCGACGGAATTGAGCCACGTCTTCATCAGACATGATGTAAGAACCAATATCTAAGAAGTTTGAAAGTTCACTGTTCAATTTATCCAGACAGTAGAAGAATATGTGCAACTCGACGATAATCGTCCATCTTACAATATCAGGCACCGGCAGAGAGAAACCGATTACATACGAGCAATAATGTGCACTGCAATCTTTGCTGAGCGCAGGAAACTGGGATACTTGACTAAAAGATCAAGAAAAGAGTAAACTGGCGACACTGCTGACTGTCGTTCGCACATATTGCACTAGTTGCCCTTGTTTGATTAGCAGAAATTTGGCGACTGCTTTTGGTTTCAGTTTGGCTAATATTTTCAGTAGTTACTGCTTCAAGTTTTATGCAGACGCGTTTCAACAATTGAGAGATTGATAAAAGAGGGGCAGTTCTTTCCCGAGGATTTCATTTTCATCAAAAATTACTAACGGTTAAGACTAAGCACAAAAACCTCTTGACCATTCTGCCAGTCTTTTGCACTGAATTTGTTGTTTAGACAGACAATGTCCACAGGGACCTCCAGTTGAACAATAAAATACTGTCTTCATTTAGACTATTGATGCGTGAGTAAGCCACTTACTCACAAGTAGAAACGTCGATCCTGATGAATCAATCTAAGCTTCCGGATTTTGTATTGGGAATGTGATGCGTTGTAAAACGTGCTTCAGGTTTGTATGGCCTGGCAAACAGTACTGTTACCCGTATAGCATTCAAAGACCAGTGAAATGCGCTTAGAGGTGGCTAGATGCACATTTTTAATAACGAATAAGTTTACTTAATATTCCTTTTCATATATATGTCATTATTTATTGTATCAGTGCACCACGTGAATGTTTATTGCTTTGATAATGCTATTTCAGCAATGAAACACGAGTTTACAGCTATATATTTACCCCACGTAAGATTCAGTTGGATGCACGGCTGCAAAACGCACGCGCACGATTCAGTAGTCTGTGTTCCAAATCCATACTCCTAAATGTAATTATAGAGACCTGCTCGCTCGACAGGTATGCACGGCCTTTAGGATCACCGGCTCAATAATCATTTCGAAGAAAAACTCATGAAACGACAGGCTTAAGACACCTTGTTTAGAATGTAATTTGGATGCCAAACTGAGGCACTGAGGGTTTGCAGATGAACGGAACCATCAGGTGTAAACTGGCCTCAAACTAAATTCGTAAAATATACACACAGTAAATCAGTGTTTTAGGCTGGTTGTGGTCATTCATAAGTCTATCATTTAAAGTCCAATAATACGAAATCGTAAAATAAGCCTTTACCATCATACCGTGAGACAAACTGAAATGATTCAATACGTTTTAAGCATTCATTGATTTATTGTAAAAGAATAATCAGCAACCTATGAGATACTTTCATAGCTTCCTAGCGGGGTGTAAATGTTTGGCCAACTCCTTGAACTTAATTGCTGAGCATATCTTTAGAATGATAAAACCATTTTCTTTCTTTTACTATTACCGTATTAACTAAATTAACAAAATAAACGTCCAAAATAACTATCCAGTCTGGTAACTTTAAATTTCATTGAACTAACAGGCAGTGTAAATGCTAAACACAAAATGGACTTCATGGATCAATCTCAGTATCGATGTAACAAAGTGCACATCATCAAGATTTTTTCTTTTCTTTCAACTAGGCTTACTGATGCCTCTTCTTTCTGTCCTGACAATAAACGTTCATTCAAACGTATTCATCAAGAAATTACACAATTAGAAACATTTCATTTACCTGAACACCTTCAAAGTTCCCGATAGTTTTGCACAAAACAGTAGAATTATTCCCCGTTCGCCAACATCGTGGTAATTCTACTATATTCTGAGTCAAAAAACAAGTCAAAGTACAGAGACTGATTGATATCTATTAAAATTAAAAAATAGGTTGCCTGTTGATTACACCTGACCTCTTGACATGAATTTGAAATCTGACCCTCAGTATCACGATTATCCGTTTCCCTCACCGGGCTACAACGGTCAATAGGAGGTCAAAAAATATTCAGAATTACTTGCAAATGAATTTTATTTCGTTCTGTTATAATTCTGGTAATTATCTGTTTAGGCTGTTTTGCATATAGAATAGTTCTGAGGAATACTTAGGTAAATAATTTTTTATGACACCTCAACGGTTATCAACCTAACGACAATGCAGCTTGATGCCAAGCCGGATCAGATATATTTATTAAATCCACACGGAAACCACGTACGCTAGCAGTTGGCTATTAATTTTATAAGCAGGGATGGTGGGAGGATTGCTTGACCACAGTTTATTCTCAATATGGAATATTCTACGATAATGCAAACGCTTTCTTACTTGCAGGTACTCTTTGTTTAAAATGGCACCCATCGATTCATCTGGTTTAAGTTGATTGTTGACAAGTAATTAGTAGACCTGTGATGCTAAGAACTTCTACAGAATAATTTAAATGATAAGCGTTAAAGATATCAAACAACCAGTAGGCTTATACAAAATACGAATTCATAGGTGGATAACATCTGTGTATGACACTAACAAACTTGAGGACAGATGAACTTAGGAACAAAGCTGCGATTTGTAGAGAAAAATTATTCTGCAGTAGCTGACCCAGCTGTTATCTTAAAATACACAATTCTTCGCAATAAAATCCTTCCTAGTTTTACATGCATGTTTCTTTTGGTCAACCAAACAAAACTGTCTATGTGTTGTGCCATCCTCCGCGTAGAAAACCGATGTATAACCTTGCCTTTCCAAGTGATTTTGTTGCCATTTTTAATGATTTCTTTTATCAATGAAGGTTAGTCATGCGGCAGCCAATTCGCCGGATGCGGAAGTCTATATCTGCATCTGGCATTTCCAAAAATTACAAGATTTGTCGTCACTTCTACATGTCCGAAGAAAAACTCGTGTACTAAAGATCGAAGTTTAGTAGTGTGACAAAATGTACACAACAGAAATGACCCGAAAACATTTGTTATGTTCCACTTAAGAAAGGTTTCGTCGACATCACTACGCTGAAGTAGAGCAATTGATGTTCTCGTTAAAGCGTTCGTAGCCGAAAGATGTAAGTTGTTGAAATTTTCCTCATAGAGAAGGAGCACGTATTACAATAATCTGGGGCACAGCAAACAACCATACTACATAAACGATTCAACTGAGCTAAATTTTTCACCTTATTATCAAAACACATTTAAAACAGTGCTCACACATTTTGTTTACGAATTCTGACCAAATGTCTTAGTATTTCTCATGAAATTTACTTAACTAATGAGAGTTACAGCTAAAGAGCGGTGTGAGAAGTGGTATGATTACTCATGTAAACTTGATGGTGCTTCGGAAATACTCTTGGAGCAATCCAAGTTGACTGTCGTTAATTGGTACATTATCAGCCAATTTGCTTGCACTCATTTCGTGAAACGACTGCTTGTCCGGGGAAACTTCATAAATGCTGGCACGCAAACGTTTGAAGGTTATGACGTTATTTAAATCCCGCTAGATCATAAGGTAATCTATACAAAGTGAAGAGCATACTAAAATAACAATGCGTTTCAGAAACTTGAAACTTAAGAGAATAAAATGTCTGAGGCTGTTTGAGCAGTACACATACTTCTACGTTGTTCGAAGTTGACCGGCAACAACTGACTTATCAACATGTGAGCAGGGTCGTCGTGCACTTACTAATAGTTCGAAGTTTGGAAGTTTCGGTAACATTCGTATGGTCGGGTTAACTCTTCAACCAAGCTTAGACGTAAGGATGTTTCGTGAGCTTCAAGAGCCAGGTGACTCTCCAATGTTTCGGAGTCCGCCAAGCAGAAGGTTTCTCCACACAACTCATACTTCTATGCGAACATCGTAAACCCGACCAGTAGTGCTTATTTTAACCAACATGAATAGTTCGTGCGAACACTTAATCTACCCTGGCCCACAATCAGTCAAGCCCACGAATGGAAACAGTGATTGCGTAACTGATAACACACGTTGTCCATAACCTCTATTGACCGTTTCTCTTACTCACCGCAGTCACTGTTTTCATATTTATTGTGTTGTAAGTAGCCTGATGATCAAACAAATAAAACAAGTCTTGTTTGGCTACTTTGTCGTTCTCCCGATAGTTACCTGTTTCACTTAATTAAAACAAAATCTAAATGCTATATACCGTTAGGATTACAAGCCATTACCACCAGTTGTAGCGTCATCCATCCACTAGAAGGCAAAATTTATAAAAAATAAAACTCAGGTGTTGTTCTAATAGTGGCAAACAAGAGGTCAGAAATTAGCTGATAAAACATACTTATAATCTGATTTCTCCAGAAGTGACAGTATATAAATAAACACCGTTTTGTGGTTGAGGTCAATTAACTTACCAGGAGCAAACCCTGCGGAAGCTTACTATAAAGGACTGAAAAATACGATTGTGTCGATACAAAACGCAGTATTGCGATGAACGGTTTTTCATTTTCCATGGGCACACAGGGATAAATTGTTAACGTTAACCGAATAAGTGTGATTAGGTACCGTGAAAAATAATAAAAGCCTCTCGACTGAAACAAATCAGCAAAAGTGTGGGATGAATTGAGTATTAATTTGAGTTAGTTATATCAAAGAACGCCTTATCTAGTTACCGTCTTTGTATTTCGGCTACTGGTCACTCGTTCGAGAAAGATTTCTGAGGACAATCATTACAAGAGCACAAGGTAATCTGTACCGCTGGAAGACAGGTTGAGACAAGGCAGGTTAGGCTTTTAGTTGTTATGCCGTCCAAATCCAAAAATGGTCCGCAATCAAAAAGACCACGGCTAACGAGAAGTTCATTCACACACTCACTGAGAATTTCAAGACAGAACTGTCATAACCAAGATACTACATACCACCTACAAGAAAATGTACCATAAAGTGTCCCGATGATGGCAAATTTCTTGGTTGTATGTTTCAGTTCTACTGGATGTTTATTTCTTAATTAAGTTGTTTTTGGCCACAATTCTTTTCCGGAAACGATGTCAAAGACTATCAATATCAAAAATTCATCCTACATTTATGTTATTATGAAATTCACTCACAGTTGCTTGTTGCTCTCATATAGATATTCTAACCAGCGCCATCCTGAAATAATTAATAGTGTAAAGCTTTGCTCTTCCATAGCTTGCTAGCAGAGTAACGCATCTCAAAAACTGGATTGGAGCTCTGACCCACGTTTTCATGAGGCAACCGTATTGATCAGTCTACAGTTGACAGCAGAGTGGATATAGATGAATTGCTGTTTGCAAAAACATAGCCACAGGCAGTTGCAATGCTGCTCAGTTTGTCAAACAACCTCTCAATGAGACAGTAAATTTGCTGTTGAATTCAATCGACGATCCTACGCCTAGAACTTTTTGCCTAAATAAAAACAGAAAACCGTGAAACTAATTAAAGAGCGTTTGGATTAATCATTACGGTACGAAAGTTGTTTTCCGCAACCAGATAAGGCTTTCAGCTGGTTTCTGTCAAACAGAAGTATACCGCCCCAACTCAACTCTGGATAGAGCTGGTCGCTAATGCTTATCATGGCTATGACCCGAACATGACTCCCGGTTTCGCCTACACGAGATAATCGTTTCTACCATTAGGTCATTAACCACACTTATAAATCCAGTATGCACTCGCTTGATGCGATTTTGGACTAGTGTGAAAACCGTGTGTTAACGCTCACATGTAAGCAGTAAATGTGAAAACGTTATGCGCACGGGTTTAACTTTAATTCATTTCAGTCTACCAATATAATTACTGAAACACTCAGCAGCCGAAAATTTCTGTTGCACGTTACGCCCAAATTTCGAACGCAATTCAACATTACCTCCAGATTTGAAAATGAGCAGTCCGCTTGTTCACTCTTGTTTTCCTATGCCCCCCTTAAGGATCAGCTATTTTGGCTGTACCATCAGCTGCATATCCAAACGCGCCCGAGTGCATCACCGCCACAGATTCATTGATGTAACAACTAAGCGGATTAAACTAAGAGACGAAAAAATGACGTTGAACAAGTCGCTGTACAGGATCTGTACCGGATTTTTTCTGTTGCCAACGAAATTCGCCACCTCTTACTTCTGATTAATCATTTTTGTCATTTTTGTTGGACTTAAGATAGAGAACTTAGGGTCGTTTCACGTACAAAAAGGCCTTCGTTGGATTCTGTCATTTACTTTGTGAGGTGCCGGACGAGAAGAATTTTTTATCACGTTTTTATATCATGTTTAACTCCGTCCTTATAATTGGCAGTTGGTATGCCGAAGTAAGCGTCACTTTTTTGTCTCACGCCACTGTTTATTGCTATCCTCACTGATTCTTGAGTCAACAAATTTGACCGCGTTGATATAAATCGGAGTACATTGATAAGTACCATGGCTCCTTTTGAACAGTCCAACCATTCCGAACAAAATAATGTTATTAATCATTATTTCACTTATCATGTAACTGAGAATCAAGACGTACATCATATGACTAAGAAAGGTACACGCGCGTGTCGCCGTCTTCTGGTCGGTAGTGTGGTTATTGACGGCTCCATCTTGCAGCATACTTCGACTGGATGACACAGTTTTAACCAACTGCTCATCAATCATATTTCATGAATGCCTCTCGAACACGACCGGTTGATAAAACGTTAACTATTTGGTCATTTGTGCGTCGCATCCAGCTTTACTATCTTAAGGTGGTCCGGTGACACGTCCTCAGTTGAACACGGTATGTATGTATGTGATACGATAACCCATTTTCAGGCTTTTATTGCTGTCTGCCTATTTTCACACTTCGGTTTTCCTGTAGCACCACCCTATGTGGAACCCGATTTCAAACTTTGAAGGTAAACTATGCCTGAATGTAAATACATTAATATATAATACAGGTTGTCCCATTTGTCGAGAAAAGTTGAACTGCTCAGCAGTTATTCTAAATTCAGTTTAATAGATTCCAGTTGCGACTGGTGAATACTCTGTCATTTTGCGCCAAGTTATCCACTAGCCTTTTTAGCTAGGTGATTATGCATACATTAAAGTACCAACGACGCTCACATACTACATTATGGTACACTGAATTTCTAGTCAGGAGTTTGTCTGTCGTCGGTTCCATCATAGTGGTTTTTGAGGATCAACTTTAATGAGTTGACGTGAAGTATCTCATTCTGTTTTGATACTATATGAATACTGGACAAACTGGACATTTCCGAAAATGTATTTTTAACGTCTGACATACGACTATACAGTGCCTGCAGCACATTGTTGGTTGTATATAAATATGGTTCGGAGCTTTTTGAACTGTCCATTCTACTAGTTGTAATGTTACAAGATATAGTGATAATTTGATGTCGGTCTGAAGTTCAAATCAGAAACGTTTGTTATGTAAATCCGCAACGATTGTGAATAATCTAAGTTCCATCTTTTGAAACAGTTTTAACTTCCATTTAAAAAATGTGCTATCCATTTTGTGTACGAAAGCAATGCCAAATAATATCATGCATAACATTACTAAATTTTCTACTGCGTCGACTTTGGTAAAACGTTTGAATCGACTTTCTGCCTACCAACTAACGAATAAAAGCAATATTTATTAACATGTTGAATTTCAAAGTTTTGGTGGATTACTGCTGCGTATTTGCTCAATCCCTTTCTGCCTGTTTTAAAAAAACTGAGTTTATATAAATTCAACGGTTGTTAGAGGACGGAGAAAGATTATTATTTATGCATTCCTGTCCTTAGGTTTTTATCAACAAAAATGCGTTGTGACCAGCCGTTTTTGAGCGCACAATGGTGTTGAGTACAGGCGAATTGCGATGGCCTCTGCAATTGATAGTATACGACCTTTGACCTGTTTCGATTGTATCCCACGTGTTCGGTAGATTGGCTTGAACGATTCTGTCTGATT
>LUCH01000947.1:99326-114704 GCA_013368495.1 Paragonimus heterotremus | reverse complement strand
AATCAGACAGAATCGTTCAAGCCAATCTACCGAACACGTGGGATACAATCGAAACAGGTCAAAGGTCGTATACTATCAATTGCAGAGGCCATCGCAATTCGCCTGTACTCACCACCATTGTGCGCTCAAAAATGCGTTGGACAGTTTATAGCTTTACAGAAAAGTTGGATGGAAGTAAATAAAAAGTATTTACAGTGAGGCTACTGGTAGAAATTACACTGGCAACAAACAGAAACACTTTGTAACAGTATCCTTTCAGTTGTGTGTAGCTGACGTTCTGTGGGACCAGACTAGAATGACGGTTAGGAAACTTGTAGCGCACGTTGTCTGTCACGTAAGTGCTGATCGAGTTATGCATTAACACTTTGAACTAAGTCAGTCGTAGCCACAGGTTTTGGCAATGCATTCCAATATTAACAGCACCTATTTTTACCCGTCTTTCTGTGTAGAGTTTTTCCCGAGTCCCATAATTCTTCCAGTGGTACAGAGAGCGCCGAATCACCTTTGGGATTTGAACCAAAAGCTCAAATGGTTCCTTCCGGGTGTGGACGGATGATGGAGGAGAACATAGTGAGTGACATTTCGGGGCGGAAGACTATAAATTCTTCCCAGTGGCTTAAGAATTTTTGGCGCCCTTCAGCCACAACTGCATAACTTGTAGACAGACTCGAACTATCTGCCTCTATGGTACCTGGATCTCATTTGCTTTGTGACATGAATAACGTTGTGTCCCCAAGATATTAGCCAGCAACGTTTTGATGGCAAACGTGCAGGACTTTACAGCTGTTGAAACTAAACCGTGAGTTGTTTTCTACGAACCACTGGCGTAGACAGTCCAAAACGTACTGCAGTTATATCATACCTTCTGTGCACGCTGAAGCGCGCTAGAGAGTTGTGTCAATTTAGTAGCGCAACATTCCTGATATGAATATTCTGACCATTACATGAACGAAAAGAATAGCTAGTAAGGGTCCCTAAGATGGATCTAAGGAGGATGCTGCCGTTGACTTGGAAACACTCCGACAGTTTGCTAATTTCTTTGACGTCGCACTTAGGTTCAGTTAGATAGTGAACATGCCAGCCGAATAAGCATGCATCGAATTCACAACCATTGCTTTTCCCTGGCAAGATATGATCAATCCAGCCAAGATAACTCACATCGCTGACCAGTCTTACATTAGCAGCATTTGTTTAAAAGTCACAAATAATCGGTAGTTTCGTGACACATGAGTACCCCATAGTGAAACCGCGTTTCTTCATAGAGATGAGTTCCAGATCAACTTTTGCCTGGAAAGGTTCATCTGGTAAGCTGTCCACTACTCCGAAAACAATTGAAAGTAACGCTGCTGGTCGATAGTTTGCTGGGTCACCACTATATCCGTCTTTGAAAATATGTGTGATTGTGAACTGTTCCTTGGTAGGTGGCCAGTTGACAAGTAACGATTAAACAGTTCTTTAAGGGATTCTTCTAATTAGATGATGCAACTTCTCAAAACGGTAAACGATGTCAACTATAGCCTGAGTGATTTGGAAGTTAACAGACTCATTAATTTAATTCTAACTTGTGACACAGGACTTCAGGCCAACTAAGCCAAGGTATTGTTAATGTGATAGAAAGTTTCCTTCTATTTTTTATTTACGCACAGGTAAATACTGTTCACCCAGAACATCTACCGTCTCTCTATCTGTACTGATAAATTCGAAAGAGATATTCAGCTGCGAACTGCCAATCCTGTTGCTTGTGTGTGCGGCCACTTCGCCATAAAAAGTTTAGGAATCACCTTTAGAAATTTGAATGAGACTGCGTTGAAAGGAAAATGGATACTGTCTATTAAAAACCATCATATGTTTATGCCGGGTGAACTGGACAACAAACAAATATTCAGTTCGTTCTAATAAGTATCTTTTCCACACTGGCCGTTACAATGTAGTCCGACATTTGCTTTGTTTCTTGAGAGCCTAGGTTTTCTACTGGGCCCAAAGTACCTCCCAAAAACATGTTTGTTGACGACAACGGAGATTTCTTCAACGATAAGCTGTCAGTAATAGTATTTTTGAGAATTGTGTTGTTTCTTTTCATGGAGGTAGCTGAATACAATTGTCTCATGACAACCAAGAACAAGTGGAGCTGTGATATTGAGATAGCTGATCATTTTAACTTCGTTGGTAAAGCTTTAGTGTAAACAAGATTGTGCTAGTCTCACCCTCCAACCTTGGGCCTCGGACCAGGACTGGAGCTGTATGTATTTCTCTCGGTGAGAGCCTATCGTAACTGAGTGTTAGCTTGTATTGTGGCTGATTTGTTCCAACGCTACTGGCCTCATGGAGTCACCTACGGCATGAAAAATGACTCACAACAAACGCCGTATGAGAATTTATTTGAAGTCGGATTTTTTCCATGACCTTTCAGCTAGCTGTGTAGAAATATCAGAAAAACAACTATTTAGAGACTATGAAGAATATTTTTTGCCGTGTTCCTCTCGGTGTGCTAGCATTGCTGAACCACTGTCAGATCAACTGAACACGATTACTGAACGGCACACAATTGTGGTCCAGTTTATTAGTGCAATAATTGATACGCTGGTGCTTTTGTCTTCGGTGTTCACTTTGCAGTGTCTGCCGAAGTAAATGGGCCGAGTTCCCCCTCTATTTTTGACTAGGTGGGGCAGTTCAATTTACACGAGTGTTTCAGGTTTTAAGTAGCTTATCTGAAAACGTTTACACGACGGGCCACTTATAAGAAGAAATGTGGTATTCTTGTGACCAGCAAAATAAGCCTCAGGGTCAGCACGCATGCTGGATGTTGCCGTATTATGATCGGGAACGGAAGTCGAAACCGTTCACCATGAAATGGGAATTCTCACAACCTCATCTTGGATATCAGGACACCCGACACAATCTACGTAGCCTACGGTTTCGCCAAGTGGCTTGTAATCAACAGAGATATATCGCTGACGGTAAAAAAAATTAAAAAACGTTGTCGCCAACAATAATAACCTCAAGGAGATCTAACTACTGAAATATTAGCGAGTAGGCCGTCTAAAACTGTTATGACGTAACAATAAAACTGTTTTTCGCTAATGCGTCACCAACTGGATCATTGGATATGAGTTACTTTGTCCAGTTTGCAAGTAAACTATTTAGAAGACAGAGTAAGATAAGACTTTATTTCCCACTTTTCAACAGCGAAAGATATGGTTGGCGCAGAACAAAAAATAATTCAATTCGATTTCCTTACTTTTCGTATAGTTCTATCGACAAGATACAGTGACAAACGCAGGTTCGAAATCAGACGAGACAGGATCGGATCCGCTGACTAGTCGGTAGCGCAAAACTAATACACTCAAACGATACAACTCATTTCGAATTGAAGTGTTTGTTCAACATGTTGCGAGAAAACGAATATTAGGAGAGATTCTCATCAGACCCTTGGTAGCTAAAGTCTGTACAGGCGAGTCGGTGTGTTGCTCAATAGGTGACTTTACGACGGACAGTTCTAGTAGCCATCACCCGCTCAATTATACCTTTTCTTACGAAGGATAAAGTTTCTCTGTACGTTGAAAACATGCTCGTGTACACAGTAACCGGTTATTGTACCGGATAACATATTGGACATACCGCAAGACAGCGTATTAGAAGGGTAGGAAAGCATCATCTAATAAATTCAGAAACCAGTGTGATAAACCAATAACAAGCTCAAATTTGCCTTCACTCGGCAGAACCAAACCCCATAGTTAACCCGACTAAGTTGTCCAAGACCGTCTACGAAGTTTCTGTCAACCAGTTAAGGTCAGCCCACTAACACTGCCTGACAAAGGCCGAAGCAACTGTCACTGGATCGCGTAATCAAGCGCTGTTCACAGAAATTTGTTTGCTGAAGCCTCTTGCCTTCTGTGACTAGTAGTCAACGTATCGTGTCTTTTAATTCAGCAACCACAAATTACACAGTCTTTTTGCTTAACTTCCAACTAGAAATTAAGACCTCTACTGCCAGACTGTAGAGGAATCTGTATGCAATAACTAACCGGAAAATAAACACTGACCGCATGGCAAGTTCTCAAAAACATACGTTCCTCTTATTGTTTTCTCAAACGAACTGCCTGGAAACATATGTTTGTGGAATCGTGAACGATTTCTACAGCTGAACTCATTATAGGCAAAAAGTGACGGTCCATAGTTTACCATGCAGAGTCAGTCACTTAACGTCGGTAAATATGACTGAATCATGGTTCTGTATTGGTAAATTTATGCCATACACCAAAACTGCGAAGAGTGTCGCAATACGGCCTTTTTATCTGGTTGTCGGCAGGTGCTTATCCAGTATGACATCGCATTACTTACACATGATGGGATGTACTTATCAATCTGGTTTTCAACGTCTCTTCTCTCCTACCTGTGTAAATGCCATTACTGTTCTACTGTTGATCCTAAGGCTGCCCGCTTGGGGTTAATATGTTGCTTGGTGTAATGGGTAATCTTTTGTAAACATTTTTTTTAGTATTTTGATTCGATCTATTGATCTGCTATGAAATCTCACCGTGCAGGTGGTCACCTGCAAATGTTATAATCCTTGAAAACGTCTATTCTATACCGTCACCTGAGAATAATAGTGTAAGGGCCGAGCAATACAGTTCGTGATTAATACTCTGTAAAGTCGTATCGGGCAATTATGTTTCAAAAGCGGACCAGCCCCTCATTAATGTTGAATAGTTGAGGATTCCTGCGAAATTCAAATACCGTACACATATTTTAATATATTAACCAACCACAATGCAACATTTTTCCACGATCCGACCATACCAAAATGTTTACGTTTGAATTCAAATCAGGAGTAGTCTCATTGACCTCGATTATGAAATACTGTCTCCGGTGTTTGACATTACACAAACACCTTTGTCAAGATTAATCTAGTTTAATTGATAACTGTCAAAAATTGCCCGAACCGAATCACCAGAAAAACGGAAGTGTAACCAGCACTGGTATTGTGACTGACGAATAGGTTTCAGTCACCAGTGTTTTGTTTAGTTATGTTGTAAAGCTGTGTATCCCGATAAGCTAACGGAAAAGAATTTTTATGCTGATGAAAATATACGCTATTTTGCCTAACAGGTGTATTGTACTGTAAGTTGCTATAAGATTGACAGTGATCGATTGTTAGGTACAATAAGTACCAATACACAATCGCTTCTTCCGAAATTTAATGCTACGTAAATGAAGAATAGTCATGCAAAAACTCATAATCAACTTTAGGTCTATTTTGTTTGATTTAACCAAGCATGCAGCTGAGCAGCTGAACATTGATGACAACTCGCTGAATGTTTTTGATTGTGTGCTTTAGTTTATTTTTTACCCTTTAGTCACGGAAATCACAACGTCTAAGATAGTTAGAACTCTACCGATTAATGACGTGACGACAGTGTTAACCGTCACTCACATTAGTTCAATAAGCACACTTCACCAACAACTTTTGAACATAGCAATAAAGAATGAGTATATACTACTTAGACCATATGGAAAATTAACTGGTTTACATAAAAGATGCTGCCGCTCCTTTATCTGCCTGTTTGCTGGAATTTCTGCATCTTCTGTGATGTGATGGTCAGCTGATTAATCAAGTTTAGTAAATTGGCTTCACTCACGTGCAACTCGTCTCTGATGTTTTCGGCGATTCGTTGGCTAGCTGTCTAACATCTACAGTGCTTCATGAAATCTCTTTTCTGCACAGTGTATCACGCGTGCGCTTGCTAGCTTACGTGTAGTAAATACTGAAGTAGAGTTGATCAGCATGATCTGTTTGTTCTTCCTCATTGAGAACTTAATCGAAATGATTTTGATTAAAATTACACACGTTCATTTTCATACTTTATTGAAAATAAAATATCTAACTTCCTGCTAAAACATCAGCAAGTAGCAAACCATCCATCGAGCAAACGACTTGGATGTAAGTGGTACTTAGGGTGGTTATGAGAAGCTCATCTGTCATCCAAACTTCCGGTCTACTATCACCTCCGTAGTTAGTATCCCAAAAGTTTTACCAATTCAGTCCTGCAAGTAAGAACAGTTTAACAACAGTTAAATGCAACCATTTGCTGTGATGTGAAGTAGATGAAGATTAGAATGATAGTGGTAATTTGGGTTACTCCTACAATTGTGACGGCAATGACATAAGCGTCGTCATTTCCACCACTGTCATCATCAGCGTCATTACCAACAACTAGGTGAATTTCAAGCTGTATCCACTGTTCGTCGTGAACAGACAACCTATTGGTCTTGCCTTTAGTAAAAAAACTCAGTAGTGAAAGTGTTTACAAATTATTCGTTTGCATTAATATGAAAAAATGAGGCAAACCAGAAAAATCAACGGATCGGGTGATCGAGTAGTTAAGAGCGTTGACGGGTAGCGCAAACGATATTCGGTTCTATCCCCATTCAGACTAACTCAGTCTGATGCGTCAAACAAAAATAAAACCGGTCGTCAAGTTCTGTTTTGACGATGTACATCAATAGACATCACGAAGATCATCATCAGATAATCGTCTGACATTTATATCCTCTTGTACCCTTTAGAAGGTGGAAGGAAACATTGTCTCTTTAGGGTGAAGCCCCAGTAAAAAAAATACCATCTCCATTTTTCTCAAATAAAACAAATAGTAGTTCAAAAGTCAGCGGGCCAGTCTAACCAATCCGCCATCTGTTTTTGAGGTTGGGCAGTGCGCCTTGTAATACTTTAAATTACGTATTTCAGAAAGTCCAGTTACCACCGCCATATCATATCAGTGGAAAAGCACGTGTTGGGACGGACACTGAATTGTACTGAGAGAATCATTTTATCGTACCTTACTCTTGTAACACCAGTTATTGCGTTCACAACTCATTCTCTTTCATCAGCACTTAATTCATGAGGAGTAACATTCAGGAGAGCTACTCCCTCAACCCCCCTACTTTAATAGCAATGCTCCTATACAACAACACAGCAGCAATGGGGTTGTCAAGAGCTGGCTCACTAAATCACAAAGGGATCAACCAAGTTGCGAACCTCAAATGTTTCGGATAAAAACTGTTTCGCCAAATATTAGTACGCTCAAGTACACCAGGACCACATTCCCGTAACAAGTGTACTAGGGAATCCGGCACCATTGAAATCTATAATTTGCTCTCATTCTCAATATATATATCGACAGTTTGCCCGCTCAAATGATCAGCATTTTTGCAGCTGTAGAAAGCATAGTAAATCAGTAAACTGTTATAGTGAGGTAACCAATACCCGTGTTTGAATGAGGACCGCAGTAACTTTGAATACTGTTAATTCCTTTTTCGTAATGCCTTGAAATATCTGCTGTTGCAAGGGTTTTCTTGGTGTTCATACTACTAGTAATATTTAACCAGTCTATAATGTCCTAACGTCCAAAGCAGACATGCCCACTCGTGCAACCCATTCCAACTGAGATACTTCAAAAATTACAAGACGTTTGGGTTATCCCATTTTCTTAATCCTGGCACCAAATGTCTTCTATAATGAATTATTATGCGACAATAACGATTCCACAAGAAAGTCAGTTATTCACGTTACCTTACTTCACAAGGGTTGATCTAGTGACACCTCAAACTAAAGAGAGTTGAAAGATGAACTGTAATTTTCCTGTCATAAACGTTTGAGAGAATCATCACCCTACTAACTCTATAGTTGCTTCCGAATAAAATTCGTAACCTTCCTGCTGATAAATGAAACAGAATATTTATGCACCACTCTTAATACTTGAAAGTAATAGATTTTCCATGCTTCATTACCACTAGTTATGTCACTCGCTGGCGTGCTGGCCACATTGACTACAGTTTTTTATAAGGTGGTTTCCGTTACACAAGCGGGTGTATAAAAGCACTTTTATTTTAACACACAAGGAGAGCAATGTTCTCCAGTGTACATCTCAGACCTTACCAGCATTATGTTATTTATTTGGAAAGTGTATCTATTCATATCTTGATTGCTTTCCGGTTTCATCCAGGTTACACACAAGAAGCATCCACCAAGTGTGATTATGTGCACAATCACAGAGATGAAGTTACTGTGTTTCACAGCGTTCTAGTTCTGAACTTCATCCAGGCAGTAACACAGTATCAAAACAGAACATTCTAGTATGAAAGTGGATGTGATACAAGAAAGTATTTTTATTTATGATATTGACCCTCTAGGTGGAAAGAAAATTTAAGATAGCGATACTTATTCTTCTTCTGTCGTATCATTCTAAACCTATTTTTGTAGAATACTGGGCATACTACCTTATCGTTTCACTTGCAGGTGACGTCAAATGGTGACAACGTCGGTACGGTATTATAAATTTTGTTATCCATTGATTTACACAGGTTTGAAACACTTGTTGGGCGTTTAATTACTGAATGTTTAGATGGCAGCATAATTACTTTGCGTCATCATCCCTAATCAGCTCTCTACATCGAACAGACTAGTATTCACCTTATTGACTGATCAAGGTTTTTCTTACGGCTTTGAAAATTGTGGAAATTGGCGCAGGAGTGTCTTTGTGGAAACGCCCATGGGATTCTTGCCAAATTTATGTTCACCAGCAACGCTGTAAAATCATTTTAGTGCCTGTTGGTGAGCACTATCCGTAAAGAGACGACAAATCGTTACCTCACATATTATCCTTGTAATAAAAGCAAACGAGAGAGCAAGTTTACATTAGCCTGTTTTAAAATTAATTTAGCGGTGTTCCTCAAAAAACGAGGTTCATTTTTTAATAATATATCTTTTGACTTATTGTTCGTCCGAAGAAGATGAATCAAAAACATATGCTTTCGATAATTTGGTACCTTATCACAGTAGCTACTGAACACAGATATCTGACGAACGATTATGAATGTCGGAGTTAAGTGAAAGATGAAATAATATTGTTTATCGACATGTAATTTGCTGTTTTCCGAACGGGCATATCCAAATATCTTTTAGTGAACAGTGCCTCATCTACGGAGGAGAATGTATTCACACATGCTCCCTTTGATCTGTTAGAAGAAACTATGCAGTATATTATCAGTTAGCATTATAGTGATCGGACGAAGTAGTGATCCCATTATGGAGGTGAAGTGGATGAGCATCATGCGTCATCCTCTACAAAGATGAACGCATGTTACAAATGTGTGCACTTTGCTTTTTCAATAAATTATGCTGCGTCCTGAAAGGGCTGTAACGATGATTTTAACAGGCAGAATATTGGTCATTGACACGTTGGCTACATGGGTTTCTGGCTTAGCCGAAAGACAGCTAAAATAACTTGGGTTCACGTGAGATATATTTCGGGTTTGCAAAGACAACGGCGTTTTCCTGAAGTAGACACAATCGAACCCCAAATAAGTATATGTTCACGCGTGCGTCATTCGTTAAACAGTGTCATACCTGTTCTTATATGTTCAGCGTGGAAGTTCAGTACGTTTTTCTTGAAACCAATCGGTGAATGCTGATATGCAATTTTGGAATATCAACCAGATATCATCCTAGTCATTTTTATTAGTTATTTGCCGTTACGTCTTCTTACAAATTCAAAATAACATATTTTGAGATGACTTTATCTCATCTGATCAACTTACCTGCCTGAATAGTGTCCTACCATCAAGTTGTTTTATTATCCCCCGTTTATCTGTATAATTCGCAAACACATATTTTGCTGTTTTTTGTTTCAACCTGTGTTTGTATAACTTCCACTCTTTTCTAATTTATTACACGGTTTTCTGGGCGTGTACGCAATTATTTTCGCACTATTGCTTAGGGATCAAACGATTCACACAGTATATATCTGTTTGTTCCTGGTTTTCAAGGAACATTATTTTCTAAACCTAGCCGACTGTTTGATCGTTACTATAAAAATCAGCTTATATTAGTGGTCGTTGCATGTCTGTAGTCTGTAGTTAAGACAGCAGGTGAGTTCAACCTGTGTTTATACAACGACGTGACAGCCCTCCCCTTCTTGTAGAGTTGTGTGTCAGTAGTTTACATATGGATTAGTCGCGGACCGCAGGATATGGGTATGATCAAAAAGTATAACATTCTAAACGGTTCAGTTTAACACGCTGCGCATTCGCCATCAGATGAGTTGAGGATTGCACGTTTTGAAAACACTTCATCTTGGAACAGCACTTGAATGTGGCGGTTTGTCGCCGCGAGTAGCCTACGTGGTGTTGTGAGATTGAAAACCAGAGCACATTTTCTTGTGTTGTCATGTTGGACATTTTTTAAAATCTACTTGACAGTATCTCGCTGTGAGTGTACGCTCTCTGTAGTCGAATTGTGTGCTCAAGACGGAACATTGGCACAAATTGTCAATGAAACACCACTGATACACAATGAACCTTAAAATTATCATGATGTTAACATGAGTGGTAAGCTTTGTAGCAGGCAAACTGCTTAGACCAGGGCTCGGCTTTATTGCCAGAAGTCTGATTATGACCTGCGGTTTCTTTCCGACCGTCTCAAACAGTCAATATTTGAACATTATTTCGTAACAAATATGAGCAGTAAGAGATGGTTGACAGATAGGTTTGTTCTTACCCCATCGTTGCGTTGAAACTACTGCATACTGTTCATGTTAAATAAATGAGACAAAGATCTGTTGTCATATCACGTCTTGGAGACGTAACTGTTGAAAGGAACAGAAAAGCGATACTATTGAATTCTCAAAAGTTTCTGTTGATTTTCGTGGTTAATCTTGTCGAAACTCATAAAAACGAACACATGTAGTGGAGGTGTGAATGACCTATTTGAAAGTAATTACTGCTCAAAACACAACAGCTGTGCATGTTTCTAAACGTTCTGAGATTACACGAATAAACTGCCGGTAAACTGAGACGATCAGTGCTGAATGTACTAATTAGCCGTCTAACATCATGTTACCAAATAGCTTGTCTGCAACTCTCTATGCGCTATCATTCGACGGATTTTATGCAGTGGAAGATAAGTGGTTTATTTTCGGTTTTTCATTGCTTACTCACAGTTCACCAAGTAAGTTTATATCGACGATAGAGATAGAAATCCTGCCTTTCATTGGAAATCACGTATATTGTATGTAGTTAAACGAATGGATTTCTTCTGTGCAATACTTCAATCCAAACAACTAGTATGTAACTAGGGAGTGGGGCAGTTAATCTTTAATAAACTTTCTGTCCAGCCAGGAACCCAAGACCTAATAAAGGGAACAGTACTCCTCATCTCGCTCATCAATTTGATTGCACGGATTGCATTTTCACAATGGCTAAACCATTATATTAAAAATTCTTGCACATGTCCACGTTGGCTGACCCTGGCTGATGGTACTTTTCTACACAGTTCAATGAACTTTGTTACTCTGAGGCGACTCACTAGAGCAAACTTATTCAATTCATACTGAGTCAAATGAGGTCACAACTCAAAACGGTTTACTAACTGGAACTGTTTATTAATATAATTACTTGAAACTGTGGTTCAAATTACAATTCGGTCAGTCCTTCTCGTCATCAACCAGACTTGAATAGCAGGAAGGCTCGATCTTGCAGATAAAAGTAGATAAAATTTTGGGTTTCATGAGTCACATAGCTGAAACGATTCAGATGAAACGGAAACGATAAGTACAAATTAGGTCACACCATTAGGTGAGAAAGTTCATGTGATTTTAGAAAACACCAAATGAAACCAACCTTCCAAAATGTTTCCCAACTATGCAATGCCATGTTGGATTGTACTTGCGATCAAATTCCTTTTTGATATGTGCTGCAATATCTTTTTCCAGCTGGAACTTGTCCAGAGCGTACGCCGCTGTGTGGACCGCATCTTCTTGCATATCATTCGGCATATCAGCATTCTTGATCACAGCTTTGCGGTCACCCATTCTGTACTGGACTGATGAGTGTGCTGCTCTGGCTAACGAAACTGGCGTGCTAATCCATAGGTTTATTTACTTGGCATATGAACGCCCACATCATCTAACTCGCTTTGGTGTGTCGGCTGAAGTTTCCATTTTAGTAGCTTGGCTTCGACCGATCTTACACGCACGGGCTTCACTTTACATGTTCTCATTGATGCAGGTTAAAGCTGTCGAGACACCTTCGTGTAACACGTGCTGAGCGGAATTTATGCGGTGTGTGTTCATACAGTTACCAAAAAGTAGCCGTTTTAACTAGTTCTGTTTTCTAAAGTGAATTTTATTCTTGTTCTTAGTACGCAGTTTGTCGATGAAAATGAGACGTGACGAATGGAGGAGAAACTTAAAGTAGACGGTACCTCTAACATAGTCAACAAACATTTGACTGTGTGTTGGGTTATGGTGATCGGCTCATTTATATCATGAATTCTGCGACGCTGCAGTTCACAAACTCAGATTACAACAAAAGACACTGGAATACAAAGCCCGGCATGGGAAATGATATTGATTACTAATTAGTATGAGTTATCAGGAAGATGCAGTCTTCTGCCTCCTTCCAAAATAAACCAGCGTGACGTCTATCTGAATACAAAGGTTTCGGACAAAACTTGGCAGTGACCAGAATGTAAAAACCAACGCAGTACAACCTCTGACCGAAGTTACATCTGATTCATTTGAATAAAGATCATGTCACATTCGATTAGGTTGGGCGTGAAACAAAACGTGACTGTCAACAAATTTAGCCAACAAAACGGCAGTAACTCGTCATTTGATAATGAGTGAATTGTTGAACACTGTAAGTAAAAGTGCTGAACCGCTTGTTCCGAATTGTCTCCTGTGAATGATTTCTTGTAGAACTGTAGTGTGATGTTGAATTAGTTTGTAGAAGACGCACCTCTTCACTTCTACACACATCTTTTGAATCGAACGTTCACGACTGAATACACGAAAAATTCTGTCGTCCATCTAATAATATATTGTCTTTAGTTATACTCGCCTATTTCTTGAAGTATTTCGCGTTCGGACTGTCTCTCCGTCACGGGAACTCAGTTTTTTATTAAGTCTTTCCGTTTATTTCCGGCTACTCTGTAATTTGATCGCACAGCTACGAAATGATAATTACTCTTCACTCATTTGCCTGAGCACCCAGTTGATTTTAGTTTGAGTTACGAGAGAATTATTAGCTTGTACACTTTTCCAGTACCGTGACACACAAAGTTATATTCGATAACCGACCAGAGGCATTTGTTGATCTTACTGCAGTTCTATTCAACAGACTGTCTCCAGTAACATAATTGTGTTCAGATATTATGCGCAACTTGTTTGGTTACCCGAACATGTTTGAGCAGATCCACCAGCTGTGGAACACTACCGATTGAATATTTGCGAAAATCGAGTACCCAAGCTCAGTAGAACATACCAGAAATAAAAAAGGAATAAACTGAACATATATAAAAGATGGTTTCAAAACGTCCGGTGTTACTTAGAAGACAAAGAGGAAAACGGGACGGATTAATAGTTTGGAATGGTTGGAGGGGGTATTTAAAACAGAACGAAGAAACAAAATATCCAGTTACATAATCACAGTTGTTTAAGATGAATGTTGGATGGAGAGATGGTTACATTGGGTAGTAAAAATGTGCGCAGTGATTTCGCCTGAACCTTGTTAACTGGAGGGCTGAGAGATGGCTGATTAATCGTTTACACAAATGCTTATTTTGCACCCTATGAAGAAATCAATGCAAATACCGCGACACCTCTGAAGATTTCCCAACTACTACAAGTTGATGTATAGCACTTTTCAATGGCGCAAATGATGTTAGACATTGAAAACGGATAAGCTTTATCCGCATTTCTTGGCCCAGTTAACCAATAATTGTTCCAGTGCTCAGGTAAAGTTTCTTCCTGAACAATGGATCTATGATATATCACTAGAGTAAATAATCCAGCATTGTGCTTCATCCTGTTACATAGTTTTTGTTTGATCATGCCTATGATACCTTCTTTGTGTGGCGCCCGAGAGACAATTTCATATCTGTGTACCAACCTTATTACGTATGTGTGTCATGCGTTACGATCACGATCATCATACAACTATACTTCACCGTACGTCGTTGCGAGCGGCATAGCAATGTATTAGATTAATTTGGATAGAACACGCAACACAACAAGACTGATGAACAGTATATGAATTCCAAGCACTCTGTGGTTCACGACTGATTTCCACATACCGTCGACCGACAGCCATTGGCGCTGAAACCATGCTCTTAGTTTGGCAGGCATTTTTGAGAACGATTATAATAGGCTGATTTTACTACTGAAGTTTAAGTTACCATAACTTTAGTAGTGTTCGTTGAACTTCTTAGACAGTCAACGGAAAGAGCTATATTATCCAACGATATCTGTGCAGTCCCCTTATACCTGTAGATCTTCAGTTAGTGTGACACTGATAGGGTAGATTTAGGAGGGAAGTTTACGACAAGGGTACGTGACTTCGGACAAGCTCACAAATCACAGTGGGTGTCGTTCTACGGAGTATCCACTTTTTCGCCACACTTAATATACAGCTAAAAAGGTGAGTCCTTAATCAGACCTTCAATTACAATTTGACAGCGTTGAGTGTGTGGGCTAAATAGCTCATAGGTAAAAAAAGGCTTCATAGTGAACCACGTTTGCAGGTTATACTGGATAGATCCCCTTTTCGGATTATTGTTCCTAAGGCTGGTTTTGAATCTCTGAGTCCTGCAATGGACGACTTTTTCCAGTAGTGTGGATTTTGGTTAAACGCGAAAACCGAACCTTTTTCACATTCAGGAATTTGTACTGTACAGTTTTGAATAAAGTCGACAGTCAGCCATAAAATAGTTGTTTTGCTGACGTATTTCATGCAAATGCTTAAAAGTATTTTGCGGATTACCGATATTTCGGTCAACTTCCTTTTCCACATAGTTCAAACAACCCAAAAGAACTTAGGAATATAACTTGCATTGAACACAATTTAACGGACACAACAATGTGAATTGTAGGGATACAAAGATGCATCAGATTGAATTTCATGCAGGTTATCTAGAACGTTACCGATACAAACGTGTTACTAATCTTGGAAAGGCGTTATCTTAGCGAAAAGGCGTTCGAAAATGCACAATTTTTATTGTCCAACTCACTAGTTACCACGCTACGCCAGCGCTTTCATTTATGACTCAGATTTCCAGTCCAAAACACACCCTCAGTTTCCGCTTACACGTCGTGTGCACCTCTGCCCGGTTTATGTGTGTGTGATCAGCGCCTACTATCCGAGGGTTTTTCGTCTGCCAATTCTCGTCCGTTGATCCGATTTGGTTGAGCGATGGCTCTTCCGGTCGCTCCTGTTATTTGCCTTTTATCCATTTTGGGCTCTGACCGTATTCCACGACCGTGTCAACATATTTCTGCAAGTGTTGGAATGATCGTTCTTCCAGTTGGGTCGTCCATCTTATTT
>LUCH01000947.1:72322-93339 GCA_013368495.1 Paragonimus heterotremus | reverse complement strand
CGTTGAAGATACTACGCCAGGATTGGACGAACAGTCTCAATGTTACGCCTTCTGTGACTCGTTTATTTCTTTGTTCCTTATCACACCGATTAGCGTTCAGTTTGTTACTTTGTATGTGCTAATACGATCAACCAATGAGTGACTATGATTTCTTTAATACTGTTGTACATCCATAAATTCGGCTTCTTGTCTCATGAATACGAACTGCTTACTGCAACTAGTACGAGGTCTTCTCCTTATTACTTGCGTGGGAGGTTTCAATCCGAGTACGATTTCTAGGGCTATTCGAAGTCCCTAATTCCGAGTATTACATTTACACATCCAGGTGGACGGGATACCCAGATAGATCACCGTGTGTGAAGCGCTTGGTGAATGGATAATATCCGGGCCGAAGTGGATAAACTCATCAGAGATGGTAGTTGTGTTATGTTTAAGGTCACCGAGGATGACCATCAGCCTAGTCTCATGCGCGCTGATCTTTAGCCCGGATAGTTTCAGTGCACTAGCGGCGGCTGCAAGCTTCCCAGAGAAACACGTAGGATTCGCAGCTGCAAGGATTAGATCGGCGGTCTAAGGAAAGCCGTTAACCAAAATGTGGGATTGGTAGCCAAGCTCCGGTCGAGATAGTGCCGACACCTCATCCATTGCCATGATGAATAGAAGCGGGAACAGTGGGTCACCTTGGTGAAGAGCACGCTGGGGCCGGAGAACGGAGCCTTTGAGTGTGGCGGACGCATTCCCAGGGGAGTCGGCAATGTAATGCCTTAGAAGTGGAGGAGCACCGAAGGCTCGGGCTGATGTGTTAATGGAATCCTGTAAAGTCACATGCTAAAAGAAACCGCACACATACTTGAAGACCTGGTACATGAGTTCTGGAGTAGCGCGTGAATCAGTTAGGTCGAACTGAGGCAACAGTCACGGTGTAGTGATGCAAACTAATGAGCGGGCAGTTGCAGGTGCTTATTCTAACGATCGTCCATTATTCTGTGGAAGATAAGGCGATATGTGAAGCAGCTGTGACGAACCATAAAACAGTTTCTGAGCAAATCCCCTTGTCGCGATAAGGAAGTAGGGCACAGGGTTTTTTTGAAACATCTAACAGTTACAAGGGAAGCATAACCTAATCCTGTGATTGTTTGCTCCATATCGACCAGTTTGCGGACAAATTCGTACAACTCAATAAAGTAGCTGCTACCAAAACATACTGCGCCGAGGTCAAAGTGCATTGCTCCACTATTACTAGAGAGAAAAAGTGACGGTGACCTTCGTTTATGAGTGAACTGTAGGTGTCTTAACCAGGTCTCGAAGGAAAACTGATTACCGTTCTGACGCATTGGGAGAAACCAGTTATACCAACCCACTCTATTTTATAACCTGATACTGCCAAGTTTATACTGAATACCACTGTCGAACTGGAAAAGCCTTCTTTACTCACCACTGGTTTCAAAAGAGGCTTTTAAGTTATTCTAACGTAAACCAAAATAAACTTAAAGTTACATAACGTTTTCGCTTATGCGGATTGTAGGAGAAAGTACATTCTAACGAAGATTATAAATTTCTTACTTGAAATGGGTCCTAACCCTTATCCACCAAAGTGTACTCCAATTCAAAACGTAAGTAGTGCCATCTCAGGAGGAGGTGTCTGCCCTAAGTAGGGTTCTACAAATGCGTTCTCATCCAGCTTTCAAAAACGTCGACGAATGGGGAAGTCCCCCGGGATTAGCATCATGACATCTGCGGATTATTGACGGATTCACTTTCATCTTGCAGGGTGTTGTGTTTCGCGTGAAGTGACTACGTCTTTCTGCTTTCAACCAGTAGTGTGGAGGAGCCATCACAATAGTTCGGAGACGGTTGTGTGCACTCTAAATCGTGGCTTTCGGAAGGAGAGAATAAAGGTTCATTTTCGGTACTTATGTAGTTAAAACAATAAAACGGCTACAATATCACCTGACGACGAGGTGAGTAGATAATATGTCAGTGTCTATAGTAATCGATGTTTGAACTAACAGGACACTGTCACGCCACTGGAACATTACTTTTGACACCAGCGCTTTGTAAAGTACAATGGGTAATATATGATTTGACGGAAATTTTACATTAGCACGTAGAAAAATAAACTACGACAACTTCAAGATTTTTAGGATTTGAAACCGGAAACCTAGAGAGATGGCAAAGAACATTGTAAGATTGTGGTAATATTCGGTGGCATTGTCTAAGTAAGTCATACGCCAAAGCGGGTCTTGTTCCGAAAAATATGCCTGCAGACATAGAGCCTACAGTGGTGATTGTTACCAAACCCATTCCTCATTGCTGTTGTTTTGTTACATTGTTGAAAATAAGCTGTATAATTGCGCCCGAAATGTAAATACCTGCCTTGCTTGGTTCAAGTGTTATCACTACTGTGTCGACACTAGTCCTGGGATTGAGCTACTTACTTCATTGCTATATCTCCGAGACCATCACAATTGACGTTGTGGGCTTCTTACGATGGATTGCAGTCCAGTTAAAATTCTGAAAATATCCGTAGTCCGCCGACAGAAATCAAAGACTATTTAAAACGCTTTGAAATATGGTATCTTACAGGCAAAACGTTAAAGGCTGGAAAAGCTGCGTATAATTTGGAGAACACTTCTCATTTCCTAGTTCACCAATTTCTCTTTCCTACGAATCCTTGAAGAAATTGCTGCTTTCACATATCTAACCTGTATATTGTGAAGCAAATGAACGAGCCAAATTTCACATGCTTGTCATAAAAGAGAATCAGGATATCAGACAGTTCATTATCAAAGTCCAGACTCAAGCAGCTCGGTGTAATTTCGAAAATCAATTACAAACTCAACCTTGTGACCATGTGGGCTTTGAAATAAATATGCGTGATCTGAAACAGATGCTGTTACTGCCTCCGAATTCCACTTTTCAGTCAGCTGGAACATTATGCGAACACCATCAGGATGTCAAAGCCGCTGTGAAAGATGAACCGATGGTTTTATACAACAACGACGTGAGACGATCAGAAGGTCACCAAAGGCGGTGGTCCGAAAAAGCAAACATCCGAAATACAATTGATAATAATCAACCTACACCTGATTCACATGCTATCCGATGTTGGAACAAATGTAAGTCATTTTGTAGCAAACATTTTCGATTTCGTAAAGCTAGGTGTCAGCACTGTGGTAAAATTGGTTACCTACCATTCATCTGCCGCAGTTCAAGGTCTTTTTTTATACATTCCAGTTGTGACGATGATAATTTGAGTTCCGATTTTCATCCTATTGCTCTTGCTGTTAATTCTGGTGGTTCTACTAGTCACATTAAACGAACCTACCTAATTAATAAGTGTATTGAACAGTTATTCATTGTGAATACTGGTAACGTTGAATCATTCATCCGTGTTGATTTCGTATAGCACCTAGATACGATAATTATGAAACCTTTTGAAGTTTCTGTGAAAGGTATCATTGGACACGCTTTAGCAATCCTTGGCTCTTATCAAATCACACTTTCTGATGTTCATTCCAGTGTTAACAGTTGCCAATTTCTGATTATTGATCGCGAGCTGTCGGCCGTTGGTTTGAAAAATATGAAAATTTGAACATTTCCGTTTCATTTTTCTCGGATGCACGTAAATTACAGATGCGCAGTTTACTGCTTCAGTGTTCCAAATCTTCTGGTGGTATGCGTATCAAACCAGTTTCACTCGAATCCAAGGGCAATCCCATATTTTGGGTTAGGTGAACCTTTCGGAAAGTGATCGACCAATTTGTCAAGAAAAGGATATAAACGCTCCTGCAATATTTGACTTGGGTTACACCCACTGTTACTCCGCTTAAACATGACGGTGAAACGCCTCGAGTTTGCGGTGATTACCGACTCACGCTCTACAGATTCCTTTTGCAGAGGAGTTGCGCCAGTGTTGAACTAGAGAACATTTTACATATATTTCATTGCTCTGTATATTTTTTACGAGCCCGGTTTAACGAACGCTTTGTTATAGATTCCACCTGACCTAGGCTTCCAGTGCTCTGACAAACGTCGATACTTCTTTCGGATTGTTTCGGTATGCTTTTCCGTCCTTCGGTCTGGATACATCACCTGCTGTATTTCAAGATGTTATGAACACTATTACCGCCAATCTAGATGGTGTTCCCATTTACCGGGAAGATATTTTTGTGCATACCCCAACTATGCCTATTCATGATAAACGATTGTACGATTTAAACGTTGTCACTAATCCTTCCAAATTCATTTTTGGTATCTCCAAGTTCTCAAGTTTAGGATTTCTCGTTGAGGAAAGTGATTATCGTTCTGATCCTGATCGTTTTTCACCTCTATTTAGGGCTTTTATTCCAAAGTCTTTCGATGAATTCCCTTCTTTATTGGGTTCTTCCCAGTATTATTCTCGATTCACCCCTAAATCCGCTGATAAGGCAAAGTCTTTATTTGATCTTCTTTTCTTCAAAGCAGTTTTGTTTGATTACTGATACTTCACCAGCGGGTATTATAGCTGTGCTAGAACAAGAGGGCCATCTTGTTATTTGCACTTCTAGACGCCACAGTCCAGCAGGATGTAAATATGTGCAAAGAAAGAAGGAAGAATCAGCGGTTTAACAGGTAATCACCAGACTTCATAAATATTTGTTCGGCGCTCATTTCATTACAGTTACTGATCATGAAGCTCATAAATTCATTTATAATCCCAACAAATCCCCTGTCAAGTCTTCAGCGGCTATGATTCAGTGATGGAGTGCTGCTCCGGCTACGTACTCTTACAACATCCAGCATCGTGGCACAAAATTGATTCCTCATGCTGACTATTTAGCTTGGTATGCTGACGCCACAAAGGGTACTACCTCGGATTGTTTATCGACTCAGCCACTTCCAGTTTCTCGTGGTGAGTTGATTCTTTATACTCGAAAATACTATCATGCAAGTTTAACTTCATTACGTTTTGGTTGGAACTGCGGTGTTCGGCGAAGAGTTCCTGAAGTCTACAAAAGTTGAGATGTATTCTCTGTTACTGACGATGGATTATTGTGTCTTGTGTTAGAATCGTTATTCTTCCCATATTACGATCCGCGGTACTAGAGGACTCACACTCCGATCATTTTGGAACTGAAAAGGTAAAAACGCTGGTCCATCTGATTTGTTGGTGGTCAGAGGTGAATGCTTACTTACGTAACATTTCTAAATGTTGTGCTCAATTTGTACATAAAGCTCAATCGCGACTATCAAAACTGACATCTTTGCCAATGACTTCCGAAGCCTGGCAACGAGTACATCCTGACTGTTGTGGTCCATTTTTTGATAAATGCTATGCTTTGATTATACTTGATTCATATTTACGTTGGACGGAAGTTTATTTTACGTCGTTACCAGCTGGAAACCAGATTCTAATTGCATTGCGATAAATCTTTAGTCATGAAGGGGGTACCACGGGCTTTGGTCATTGACAATGGCACTCGTTTCATTACGCAGAAGTTTGAAAAGTGACTGAAGAAAGTAGGATGTCGACACATGCTCACTGCGCCTAAAAGTCTCTAATCCAACCGCGCCGCCGAGAATTTTGTGCGTATTTTGAGACGTGCGATCAGGTCTATCAAGCCATCTAATTTTGAAGAATTAGAGAATGGTGTGGATAACTTTTTGATACAGTATCGAAATTCTGACCACTCAACAACTGGGAGCAGTCCAGCTAGGCTGTTCAAAAGCCGTGTTTTTCGAGCTAACAGGCTTAGTTTAAAATCAGCTTAAGTTGCATATCATCAGGGCAATGACCTCCAGCCATCTCGAGGAAGTGTGCTCAAAAATCTGGGTACTTCAATTTGTCGCATACTCTATTTAGATGATAGATATGTTTATCTTGGACACATCGACCAATTTGCGCGTGATTAACTTGTTTCTATCCTTGCAGTTTCCATTACTAATACCGATGTTTCTGAGTCTATTTCAGGCTCAAGTGCTTTGGACAAGAATGCTGGTGAGAACGAACCGCGACAGTTGCGACTGTCTGAACGCCTCATAATAAAACAACGCAGAAACTATAACTATCCTGACTCTCATTTAAACTGTGGCGGATGTGGTGATTGTCACTGAACATATTTCTAATTGCTGTTGTTTTATTACATTGTTGAAAATAAGCTGTATAATTGTGCCCGAAAGATTAATACCTGCCTTGATTGGTTCAGGTGTTATTACTACTGTGTCGAAACTAGTCCTGGGATTGAGCTAAGTTAATTACTTCATTTCTGTATTTCCGGGATCATCAAAAATAGCCATCTTGCACCGCGTAGCACTTAGCGGTAATAAACTTGCGGAGTGCTAAATGTTGGCAAGGTGGACAAATTAGAGGGATGGAAGATGAAACAATTTTGATCTGCGAATGGCAGCTGAACAGTGGTGAAAATCCAACAAGCACTTGGGTGTAGGGACCTAGCTAATTATCTTGGTTGTTTTAGACGCTATTTGACCAGACTGCTTTGACAGAAATATTTTCTTATTCCAATGCGATTTGAAATATTTCAAAAACGCATGTTCTGGAAGTGTGGAAATATCCGTATCGTGAGTTGCGACACTGTGGGATAAACTAATGTTGATTCACTACCCAACGGCGATTTTGATGTTGTTAACCGAATCTTTTGGCAGATACTAAAGATGCTCTGGTATAGCAAAGGATAAACTATGTAATTGTCGTTTCATGACTATGGAAAACAGGCTCTGCTAATTAGCTGTATTGTATTGTATCATGGAAGAAAAATGTACCGCAGAAACTTCGGGCGACAGTAAGCGAGCATGAACTACACATTGAGACGGTAAACAAGTCAATTTCAACATACGGTCGTAAGTAGTTTGAAGTCTTTGTGGAAAATCCAATCAGACGTAGACGAACACACGACTGTGGGGGCGCTGGCTTGCCGTGAACGGTGAGTGATGTAAAAGGGCCTGCCAAAAAGACAAGCACAGGTTATCTTCATGCGTGGATTTAGCAGGATACACATGTCTTCAGTTGAGTAGGGGTGTGTGCAATTGTCTAGAGTTTCAAGTTAACTCGCCACTAACAAGTGTATCTGTTAATTACTTAAACATAACAAATCCACAGTGGATGTCTTGAGACTCCTCCCCTTGGTGTGATGAAGTAACCGTTAGTTATTAATACTACTGGATTACTTCGCGGGGTCCTTTTAAGCTATTCCTTCGGAAAGTCTTGACGCAGTAAGCATGGCTGGTGCGCTGAATAGTAGTTGTTTTCGCTGCTGGCGGGCTGCAAACTGACCATTCTTAGCCCAAGAGTCTACATCTAAGAACTTTCTGTTGCTCTGGTTATGCAACGCCACTACAATTATTGGGGTTTTAACAATTGTTTATCATTTCGAAAGGGTATCAAATCTGAAAGTGACCACCTCCATTAAGATGATTTCCATGACCTTTAGTGACCAAATGACTGATTGTGATTCAGCGTGGCCTAATTACTTAATGACTAATTGGAGCCGAGTACGTGCAATCAACCGAGCAAACACAGTATCCTTTATGGGTGAGACAAGAACTCCGGTTTCCTCGTGATCTGCGCTTAACAGAGTTGCACCAACTACGACTCGATGACACTAATGTTAACAAGCTCTCGGAGTGCGTTCACACGCACACCATGCGAAGTGGATTTACATAGAAGGTGTCCTCTAATAGTAGAATGAGTATCAGGATAGGAGATAACTTTGAGCATTTCCGACCCTGGGAGACCACCTGTACCTACAAAGACGTTGTCGAACTTTTGGCACCGGCTAGACAGCACAGACAATGAAATGGATTGTACACTGCAGACCAAATGTTGGCGGATTTGTGTTGCTTGATTAGTGATGCGAGGGTAGGAGATAAGCGTCCATTAATTCTTCATTTCAAATGATTGAGATTTTAGTTACAAACGACAAACCAAAAGGTAATTCCTTGCCAGTCTCTGGAAGCCCTTCCATTCGTGGACATTAAATTAGTAGTTCCAGTAAGAGGTGGCTACGGAACAGTACCGGCTCAGTTCAAGATTGAGCTGACAGTGAATAGCCGCGGATGACGTCACAACTGAACCATCGTCACAGCTCAACCTTGTTTTCTCATTCGAGCAGCAAGGTTCAAGTTTTCTTCTGGTGCCCATTCTTTTGTGAAACGTTTAGAAAACATTTCAGTAAACATTTTACCTATTCTTCTGGTTGGTCCACCATTTACTTTATAAGTAAATCTGTTTTTAACTTTTCTCTTCGCTCGAACAGTTGTACTAATGAGTATGATTCGCGGTCGAAAATGACTAACTAAATGAACATCGCCCACAAGTTCGTTTTTGACAACAATGATTCGAGTACATCTCTGGGTATACGATAAACAAGGTCGTCAACAACAAGCATATGTAGTTATGTAATGAGTATAACGTGGGTTTGTGAACTCAATTTACATAATACTGGGGCACATAAAGACAAATATATTGCCTTTTGAGATCGGAAACATATTGGTTACTAAGTTTATGTTTGTCCAGTCATGCAGTGTATTCGTGATGTTATTTGATTGGGCAAATTCAAGAATGACACTTAGGTGGACAACTCAAAGGATCATCTGTACTCAGCAAATTTCAACTGGTTGGTTGACTCGAGGCGCAAGTGCATGAAAGTAGATTATATTGTGCGGAATGTCATAAGCGTTCGCGATCGTTCCGGATTAGTGACTTCAATGTTGCTGACACATTCTGTTTTCTTACGTTTTGCCCGACGCCCTGATAATGCTAGGTAATAAGGAGGTTCGTTCGGTATAGTCCAATCATTACTCACAACTGAATACTACGTTCACGTCCACATGAATTGTTCAGCCAGGTCCCTTCATAAAGAATTATACTCAGTTTTTGTTTTGTTACAGCTTGTCGGTAGTGGACATACTTGCCAGGGCCGGGTATGAATTCTAGGTGCGCCTTTATGATTTAATCTGCTAAATACTGAGCCATTCACCTCACAGTAGGCGCAAATACAGTACCGTATGCAAACGCTTGATTACATATGCCTGTAAGTAATGTTCAGAATGACTGATCGCTACGAAAGGAGACACTGTCACTAACTTGTCAGTTAAATTCCACACAGTCCAAGCGTAAAAATCACTCAACCAATCATTCCTGGTGGTTGCGCTGGGCTGTAATTTAAAATGCCGCCTAGAATGGCACACGTCTAATGGATGAGATTTAAGAGCAGTCACACCAAGATTCCCAAATTATTTGCATTGAATCACCTAAGAAAAGACACGTGGTCAATTAACCTCGGTTGCATACTTTCCAAAAGTAGAATTTGCTAGTTCTCAAACCTGATTTCTTCATGGCAAATATGTGTTTAGGAATCACTAGGTCTTTAGTGATGTGCCAACACAACCAACATTACACATTTTCAGTTCTCATATGTTTAAGTTACGAGAGACTATTACTAACACACATGCCTACACTAGTTCACGAACGTTTGTTTGCTGTTCAAATGATCATTTAAGCATTCCAATTACACTACTTGTAAGGTCGAATGTGTGAAAATGGAGAGTCAGAGCTGCAAAAGGGATTTGTTGTAGAAGTTTTGCTTGAATGTTTTGCGTATAACTTTCACATGTTCTCAACGAACGAGGTTCATTGAGCAAAACATCTTACCCAGGCAAACTTCTCGACGTTCTCTATTCTTACCTTCTTTGTTAGCTTTTGTCGGTGAGCTGCCAGCACTACAGACAAAAGTGGTATCATCTGAAACTTTCATTTTTGGGTGCTGACTGCTTTTTTAGGCAAGTTCTTATTGGGTCTAGTGCTGGTCATCAGTGACATAGTCCGGTTGTCGGTTTCAAGCGTGGATATTTGATTGGCGACATATTATGTCTGCGGTATAGCAGGCGATTGAAAACCCACTTTGAGAAATTATGTATCAAGTATTACGGTGAGTTTACGATTAATATAATTGTAACTGTAAACCGGTTTGTGTTTAAACAATCAGAAATACGTCGGCCAGTTGCAACTACAAAACTCATCATTGGAACACCGTTCACGCAGCAATCACCTGAACTTCTGCCTAAGGCTGAGTTTGGTGATTTCCTCAACGAAAGTAAATCCTTTTCCTGCAACATAAAGTCGACACATATTTCTTGCTGGTTTGTAAACCAACAAGTGCTTACCGTGGTCTTGCTAGAGACAGGGGGAAAGCAAATAGGTATGAGATAACAAGACTATCGTTACAACGTTAGTGATCACCAGGACCATCGATGTGGGGCGTTTATCAGTGGAATCTGTGTAAGTTACCGAGAGAATGCAAAATTAAGGAACTGCTCTAAATTTGCCACATGGTAATCTCGCCCGTAAAACCTTTTGAAATGAGAGTGAAAAGTAGTCAACAGACCGATACACCGATTGCCCGGAATTACTAAGATTAAAAATTTTCAATCGACCTTGAACGTACATCATCCGCTGAAAAAGCTTTGTTTGATTTCCTATTCAACGTTACATCACGGTCAAATAAACTCCTTGACAATGACGTTGCCCTTGAATCATACCATTTTTCGGTCATTCCTATAAAAAAAGCTGTGTTTACTTTGTTAGGACCAATGAGAGGGCACTAACAAAGGACAGTGTAAACACTGGGCGGTCTGACAGTTCAAGCTCCCAAAGTGTGCACTATTACCATAGACCAACATGCAGTGCACTGTGTACATGTTGTTGCGGAAAGTCAGAACATGTTTGTCACCTAATTCGTCTTCTGGTTAGTAGTGAGGCGAACTGAACGGTTTAAATGAAACTCAACTGCCAAATATTGGGACTTCAAGCAGACTCAGACTAGCAACAGGATCGGCAGGTGTCCACAAAGGTGATGCTATACAAGTTCAACTACCAAGCCTTATCGGTTGACTGAGTGTAAGAGCAAAGTTTTGAGTTGCCAGGATGAATTTGAAGCTAAAAATTGAAGCACGTTTGAGAGAAAGTTGAGGCCTAGGTTTTTCGCAGCTGGGTTTTTTCGTTTGTTCACAGTATATAATGGTCTTAGACACCAGGCATCATCACCCTGCGGATTTATCACCGAATTCCATATGAACGTTCTTAGTCCATATCGGAAGTGTTCTCACACCACTTGATCCGCTTGATTGCAAACTTATTCAGTACCACTCAGTACTATGCAGTCAGTCATATAATGTAGAAGAAATAAGTTTTCACTCAAAAACATTTATCAACCAGTTGATGAAGTATCGTGGGTCTGTATAACTGTTTGTTTTTCTTCATTTAGACACAAATCAGAAGAGGAAAACTCTCAGCTGAGATTGTCCAATACACTGAATTCATTCACATTTTCGAGATCAAATTAACATCAGTCGGGAATTAAACACCTCCTTCGACTATATCAACAGCTTTGCCATTTTTGTTTAATTCCTACTACATTAATCAGTTCCGCTCCAGTGACACTGTAAACCACTTGAAATAGACTGAAATTTGCGCAGCAGTTTAAATGACAGGACAGATAAACAAATGACAAGCGTTTAACAAATATCGGAATAGCCAAGACAGTGCTTCACTCACGAACGTTTGCCTTCCTTGTGGATACTGGGTAGTTCAACTGTGGTTGGACACAAAGTGTTCCGTCCAGTGGCTTCACGGTTCATTAGCCAAGTTACGGCAAGTTTACGTTGAAACTAATCTGAACATTACACATCATGTGTTTAAAATACAATCACTCTGGTAGAAATGATTAGCAACTTACTATCCAGATTGTTTCTTTTTTTTCAACAATGATTCACGAATTAAGTTTTTTATACGTTATAATTTCTGTGTTTAACTTAATAGCTGCGTTATACAGCTCAGACAGAAATTTTTGGAAATACAGGGGGCGCAGAAAGAGATTTCACTTGACTGTTTCTCATCTGTTGATTGTGGTCAAATAAAACGTTGAAAATCAACTTGGTTAATGTGTAAGAGGCGGACATAACTGTGAGTTTGAAGTTTTTACCTGATTTTCAAAGTATTTCGCCCAAACAGTCATTGAGACACGAGAAGTTCATTTGTGTAGTTTGCCCCAATGACAAATCCTTGGCAAACAAAGGATGAATTTTTGTATAAAAATCAAAATCTTGTTAAATGTAGGCCGGACGGAAAACGTGAGATCACTTCAAGCATTGAATCAGAAGTTGATGAGTGGACGGTAGAAAGTGTGTATAGGTTACGTTTGCAACCGATCAGTCTCCAAATGTGTCAACAGGAAAAACCTGTAACCTGAAATAACGGTGAATGCAATGCAATAGGTCTCTCAGCACAACTGCAGGCATCCATTACCAAAGATAATACATAGAAAAGCAGGTTTCTCCCGTCTCAAACGGTCTCCGAGATGTGAGTAGGATAGCACTTAGGAGAAGGACAGTATAAAATGATTTAAACCAAACTTAAAAATTAGTGTAATCTAAGTCCACTTTTTCAGCATATATAATACGGGTAGGATAACCTTTGTGCAACATGAACACATCAAGGGCTGGTTTAATTTCAAAGAATATCAACCGGAAACTCACATCCTGCTTTCACTAGTTTATACGAACAACTTACCAGGTGTACATCGAACGTAATGGAGTCTTCGTTAATTTTAATGCGACATTATCATTCGCTAAATTATCCCAGCCAGCCGCATCAAAACCGTCTGATGACAACCGTTGATTGATATACCAATATAATAGTGAACAAATGTGATTATCGATCTGGTGGCAACTAGGACATTACCAAGTGACCATACAGGTTACTTCGCTTATAATTTGGAATCCTACTTTTTAGACGAAGCTAACTATAGGAACACAAACGTTTCTGCTTTATCGAATATCTGCAATAAAATACTTAATTTTGTTAACAACCTGGTGACTGTGGCCGTTTCTGTAATTCAAAAAGATTCACCAGAACTGAGCTGATAGAATCTAACTGGTGTCCAACTCATACTCACACGCAAAGTGGAAGTGAAATCAGATTGCCTCCAACTACCATTCCTGAACAGTCTGGTTCATGGATAAAGAAGACCTTAGTGATCAGTGCCTGCTTTGTAAATGTGGAGACGTGGTAAACTGTCTTATCAATAGGATCGCATGTTCTGTCACTCTCAGGTACCTATTGCAACGAATCTTTCAACGAAGCTTTACAAGTGTGAGCGGACGTGGATAAGCAAGGATAACCACGTAACAGGGCAAAACGACTAAAGACAGTTGGAACGTGACTTTGGGATAGAATCAAAGGCGTTACTGGGAATAGGAATTATTGCTTTTAATGACGTCAACAAGAATAGACTAATCCGTAGATTTTAAGCAAAATTTTTGTAGCATGTATTAGTCCCACCAGGCAGATGTTTATTGTCAGTTGGGATAACATAACTACTTAGGAGAACATACTACTTATTCTTCAGTTGCTATCCGTAAAAACGTCAATTTGTCCGGTGCTAACCAAGCATGATCCGATGTACTAAATCCGTTTCTTTTACTTTTCAAGTGATCTAGATCAACTACGTGGAGAAAACAACTCACCACGCAAATAAAACTCAAGTCCAGAATCAAGTTGAGAGTAGCCAGTACTATCCTTCGCCGGGTGGTTTTATTAACAACTGAGACAGTATATTCGTTTACTTACATCACCAATAATAGAATGTGTTGTTTCAAATGCTGTTTTTTGCTTTTTTTCTTGACACGAATATCTGAAGCACATCGTAGGTATCGTCCCAATCCAGGATGCCGAATAACGTCTTGAAGGACACTGTATTAACTCAAAAGATTACAACACGGTATCAGAAGAAATGGAACAGAAGACACTGTTAACGTCAGTAATGAGTTTTCTTGGTTCCTGCTCAAATAAATTGCAAGCATTTGCCCAGTGGGTTGGTATCCTTGCTGCAAATTCTCATTGAAACGCACATTCTTCTTTTCACTGCTATGGCTTTAACTAGGGTAAGTTGTAGCTTCCATTCAACTAAGTACACTTCAGTGTTGTACATAACTGTGCCGTCTTGTTTCCAGCAGTTTTCAGAAAAAAATGTAAACGAGATGTGGCAGTTTATCAAGGGGTTCACTGTGAGTACCTAGTGAATATTGTAGACTGAGTGTCTGAAGTTATCGGCTAACGTCCTACCCCGCCAGTTGAAGTAGATATCAGAAAACCAAATTTGATAAACAGGCTCAAATGTATTTGAGATTTAGTCAAGTAGTCTGGTTTGCGTCTCACGAGATATTCGTGTTCTTGAATTTCTTTTCTTGTCAGCCATAAACATCAAAGTGAATCTCTTTTGCTATTTGTCTGCGATCTCAACAGGCTAACAGGAACTTTTAATGTAAACCACTTTCTCTCCCAGTTACACAATCACAGTAAGTATTGTAGGAGTGAAGAGGCTTCGATTATGTGATGAGCATTTTCAACTGTTCTGTTTGATTAATGCATACGAGCAGTAACAAAGGTTTACTGGTTGGGTTATACTCATCTTTATACTGAAGGAAGTCGTGATGTCCATGCAAATGGATGAGGTCGTCAGTGTCAACGGGGCAGAAACATCAAGTATATAATATTAACTGTAACATGCGGTAATGAGTGTGTTGTTTTGAATACGCCCGTGGTTGTCATGAAGAAGTTGGGGAGGGCCAAACGAGAGCTTTGAAGTGCGCATTCTAATGTATTAGTTGTTCTGAATATACAACGACAACGGAGACAACCCACTTGCCAGTGATTCGACGCTGAGCCTGTAGCACTAGCGTGCC
Source organism: Paragonimus heterotremus (assembly GCA_013368495.1). Classification (NCBI taxonomy): domain Eukaryota; kingdom Metazoa; phylum Platyhelminthes; class Trematoda; order Plagiorchiida; family Troglotrematidae; genus Paragonimus; species Paragonimus heterotremus. The sequence goes on along the minus strand of LUCH01000947.1, from coordinate 78,597 downwards.
GACAGCAGGCGGTTGACGAGGCTCACCAACACTGCGGACAGTGGAATGACTGTGAGTCGGGAGAACCTACTGTCGTGACATGAGACGTCAGTAACAGTTGAGTCTTTGAATAAATTAGAGTTGAATAAATAAGCACCCTGGTCAAGAGAAGAGTGAGTCATCCGAACAACCTGTCTTCTTACATGGATCTCAGTTGAGTAGCAGCAATATGGTCCGTTTCAGAAGCCGTTTCAACCAACATGGATATCCCATCCTGGGCCCTCGCCAAGTCAGTAGTCAAAGCAAAGGCCAAGCCGCATCCGGAAAACGCTGCGGCGGGGAAAAGATGAAGAGCTGTTAGACAAACAGTGCGTTTGCCACCTGTCAGTAGAACCAGAAGGACGTTCCTTGTCAGCTACGTGCGTCAAGCTGTCTGCGCCAGAACTGTCTGTCAAAATCTTCTGTGTTGTGTGTTGCTCTTATGTATACTTACTGAGATTAACGTTGGCGCTACCTGAACAGCGGTTACGTGAGATGCTTCATGGGATTGTAAGTATAGTGTCTGCTAGTTGGAAAACCTGTAGAGGTTTTCTTATTTTGTTTGCAAACGATGTTTCACTTCTGTCCAACAACCTTTTGTATCATCTTTACATGTTGTTCAAATTGATAAAAGTGACCTTGTAATACAATACAAATTATGTGCACATCGATCTGCTCTCCTCTCCGTTGCGCAGTCGTTTGACGATATTACAGGGATCTACTATCCAACTGTTTAGCTCCGTTGTACCACGACCATCGTCGCGTCCCGGATCGGGCTTCAGCATTTCACAACTCTGTGGCATTACCCACTTCCGGATACTGGTAATTTGGAATATTGTGGTGGTCATCCCGAACACTTGTGAACACTCTTCTGTGAGTCAGGCCCTTTTAATTACCATAACTTCCTGGAAATTTGTAACTATTTTGTCTCGTTCGTTCATTTCGTCATCACCGATAGCCTAGTGAGTTATACTCACACTCACCTAGTCTACTCAGTAACTCATCTTGTCCGCTTCAAACCCAACAACCTCTAATCAGGAATTCTGAAGTATACACCTGATTTCAGGACGTTCCAATAAGTGCAGTTCCAGTTAACGATAACTCTGTACGTAATTGACCTACCAGTAAAATGAATGTGTATTCGTACGATAAATGATCTCAGAATGTTCATGCAGAAAACTGCTCGGTTATTACACGTGCGGAAGGCAAAAGGTATGCCACTGAGGTTTTCAGAAGTGGTCTCTAATAATCCAGTGACGTATGTGCAGTCGTCTACCTAAGGGTTTTGATGAAAACCACATTTTGCATCCACATTGATTTCAACTAGGAGGTACGCCGGCAAGTCACACCTTGGTGACGGAATTAGTATTCATTCCATATATCGCATCTTAGGTAAGTAAGATACACTACTGATTTCCATTTGGCAGCACGAACTAAGGTAAATCAATAGGTAGCTAATTGTAGCACATCTATCAAGATTAGGCCGTCGTAATTCTCTTTCACGTTTCGGCAATTGTGCTCCACGAAGACAGTTGATGGATGCATACTCAGTGGAATATTGGTATTTGGAACTAATGAAAATTGATTAGTTGGTTGCTTCACACACAAAAATGCTGCCATATTCCATGAGCTTTTGCTAATCAGATACTCTGATTGTCGCGAGGATTTCAGTGCTTTTAAGTTTACCATTTATTGAAACATAACTTTTAAAGAAATGGTGAAATTAAGGCAGATTTGGTCATCACCATGAATTGGAATTTCAGATAACTGAGAGGTAATTAAATTGGAAAGATCGTGAGCAGGATATAGCGTTAATTTTTTGTTTTAAAGTCTATCACAAAGGCTGTCGATCCTGGAACAAAACTCGTCTATGTCCTGGTCTGAAATCAAAACTCATCGATAGTCTCGCATTAATATGGTAAGACAAAATAAGGCCTTCGGTAAAACTTGGTTTATTTTTGAATATTCGGTTTCTGTTTTAAAATAAGTGTAACTCACACCTTACTCACTCTACGCACAAATCAATGGACCATTGCGCAGGAGATTCCGAAATTACATCAAGTTTATTCATTGAAATAGCGGCGTTAACCGATTGTACTCTTGCCTAGTTCTCAAAAATTGTCTTTACTTCAAAAGGATTTCCAGTTTTTGACAAGATATAGGTAGTCAGATCTGCATAACAACTAGCTTTTAGCAGACCAGCTATCAAATAAAATAGCGTGTTATTATTAGATCCGTTTTCTGTAAGTTCTACCCAGTTTCACAAACTATTGTTTCCTCCTACAATGACACAGTCTAAGGTAAATGGTATTTTGTTAAATGACAGATAGACGGAGGTACTTCTAAAGTCACATTGTTGTTATTTCAGTTGCTTTAAAAGCTATGCTCACAGACTCAACACGACTTCTTTAAACGAAGTACAATTTGCCTGATGTATGTTTACATGATCAGTTGTCTATGATTGTGCACAATCCACCGGAATACCAAATAATGTAAGCAGTAAAGGGTATTCGCTATCAGTAAATATTAAAATTGATTAAGTATCCAGTAAACTCGTTTATTAGCCTCATAACTCTGAAAATGATTTTGGAAGTCGTGTTTTGTTGAAAATACTTCGCAAAAAACCGATTTGAAAAATCTACAACAGTTGAACGTCACTGTATTCGAATAGAATGTGACATTAGGGTATCATATGCTCATATCCTGTGGTCGTTTTCAGATAGTTTTGAACAAAAGGAATGCAAGACCCTCCAGACGGAAGTCCACAAAGTGTTCGGTTTCGTGAGTAACAAAGCTGAAAAGTCACAAAAAATACAGAGGGATGTAATGTTCAAGTTAGAGAAACCCTATGACTAACTGTTAGAAGGTGCATACCAAAAACAGTACTCACCTGCCGTAATCCCGTCCGACCACACAATGCCATGATTTGTCGTACTTTTTATCAAATTCACGTTTCACGTAAGCCGCAATATCCTTGTTCAAAGTGAACTGTTGCATGGCCTCAGACGATACTGCAACAGCCTCCTCTAGCATCTCATCATTCATTGTACAGCCTTCAACAATGGCACTGACCTCCCCCATGTTAGTGAGCAGATTACGTGTGCGTTTCGTGGAAAGCTATGAATTTGTCACGCTAACCTAGAGAAATTTACATATTATAGCTTTGAGTTCGTTGGCCTGTTTATGCTTAGTAGCTTGGCTTCAAATTTATTGATGCCGCATCGATCGAAACCAGATAGCTTGCATAAAACCAGGCTAACAAGTGCGTCTTGAGTGACAGACAACTCTGACTGAGTCTTAGACATGTTAGGGATGAAGTACATATCTTCAAATAGCAATTTTTACTCCGAATAACGGTGGATAAGTCAACAAAGTTTGCACAGTTTCTTGGTTCATATCTACTGTAGAATGGGAGTTCAAGATTCTGTTTTTGCTAATTCCACTGAACTGTGAGATGTGTGATTGATTACCCTAGTGAAAAGCCTGTCAACAGAGGTATGTTAGTGAATTTAACGTACCCAAGTTGTAAGCCCTGGCTTAACACTGAAAGTTGATTAAAACAAAGCAGAAAACTTCACTAAGAAAATGGCTAACTAATGCCTTACGGTTAAGTGTGTCGTGTATAAACTTGAAAGACACCTGAATAAACCAAACAAGACAAACTACTCGTGGAAAATGACGGTTCACGCAGACATTTAGGTTATTCATGGTTTTGTCTAGTACATAGGTGCAAAACCGATTGTCACTGTACTTGAAATGAATATTGTTTGGTGGTTTGTGTTATCATTACCAGGATGTAGTTTGATCCTTAAAAATTAATTTGATCTAAAGGAATTCCTCATTTCGTGCTAAAGACGGTCCAGCCAGGAATATGGAATCTTAGTTTGTAGGGATTTTGAGAAAAATGTGAAATTTAACGCATCTTTGTTAGCAAACAGATCTCAAAGTGTCGTAATCGAGTACGTTCGAGCCAGAAAATTCCAGCGGAGTCTGAAAAATATAGTGCTGCGGTGGATTGACAAGTAATAGCATTGTGACGTTTTTTAAATTACCCAATCCAAAGCACGCAATAATTTCTTCTCGTAACAACCTGGAGCATACGATCTATTAAATTTCGAAGAACTGCTAGTTGAGGATCCTTTTTACATCAGTTCATTTCAGTAACGAGGTGTGATATACCATTACCTTTGAAGACCAAATTCAGATGAAGACGTAGTGTCTTTCATTTGGTATGCAAGCCGTGGATGGTTTTCGTCTGTTCCTGGAATACAAGTACACATTCGGTGATCATTTTTACCGTACACGGACGGACGTAAATTTTAGACGAATAACTATACACATCAAACACAGCCACAAACCTTGCGTCTATGTCTTGGACAAAAACACGTGAGACTTCCCATGTAAGCAGAAATACACAGACAGTAATCACTATATAGATAAGGGGCCCTCATATACTAGGAAACAGAAAATTATGATAGTGACATGTCTTGAAACATTCCAGCCTACCACATTGTCGTTGACAAAGTGTTCACATGTTTTCTAACGGAGTTTCCCGTTTCTGTATAAAGTAATATAATGTTTACGAAATGCGCGTATGTCGCCTTTGTGATACATGTTTCCTTTGAAGTTTTTCTCTTTTTTGTTGAAAAATGAGCGCTAGGGGATCTTGGAGCTTACACCTCAAATGTTACTATCCACGTTACTGTACGTAACTATTCAGTCTGCTGATTCAAGTCGCCTAACTGTCACCTTTAAGAATTCCACTGACAACAGACATTCAGAAACACACGTTGGGCTTGTAATATGTCTGCCACTGGCCAACTGATGAAAGATCTTATTTCAAAAAGTTTAAAACTTTCCAATTCTTTTTAGTAGTTCATTATGAATGCAAGTTATCCAACTTCGAGAAATTTGTTTACTGACTGCTATGTTAACAGTTAAAGTAACGTACTATTTGGATCCCAAAGTGCTCGTTGGCAAGATGTATTTTTATCGTATACTATGCAGGTTGTCCTGTAGTTCGTGGTCGCAGTTTATTCAAATGTTCATTTTTGGTGGTGAATAGAATTGATGGATGTTTCTGATGGGCGTTTTTTAAAAGTAACCATGAGCTTGAGTGCTAATCTAATTAGAGCTAAACAACAATGTAGATCCTTGCTCTTACACAGAAATAGCATCGGACCTATGTGATTCCGAAAACGACACGTTGATTACAGCTTTATTTACTCCACAAAGATGTCGTGGATTTACCGAATCTATGCTTTATGGCGAAAATGATTCGGGACGGTGTTTAGGCTCTCTACCCCTACTTTCTTTATTGCAAGTTATCCGCTTGAGACTCTGGACATTTCCACATACTTGGATAGCTTTATCTCCTCAGCCTGCAATATTATTGATGATATATCAGCCAGAATAGCAAAGGTGCAAGTTGCCTTTGCCAAACTGCATCATCTGTGGCGTCGAAAAGACGTCCGGTTGTCGATGAAAACAAGGGTGCATAGTGCTTGTATGCGTTCCCTTTTGCTCTATGGTTCGGAAACTTGGCTGGTTCACTGAGAAGATATCAACAGACTTGCTGTGTCTGACCATCGTTGTCTCCACCAACTGGCCCATATCAAATGGACTGATCGCGTGAGCAATGTGGCCATTCGCCGACGCGTATTCCGGAATGCTCGGGATACGCGACAAGTTGGTCAATTAATCACGGTACACAGCTTGCGTTGGTTAGGTCACGTACTCCGTAAGTCATCTGACCGTTTACCGTACCGGACATTATATGCTGAGGCCACCAACAATTGGGTAAAACTAAGTGATGGTCAACCAACAATGTGATCACGAAATATGAAGACCTTGACTGCTCCATTGAGCAAAGTAGGTAGGTGTCGCCTGCCTGAATGGGGTCCTCGTTATCACCCAAACCGTTGGTTACAGACACTATCCGAGATGGCGATGTGTCGCAGTCAATGGCGTACCTGTATCCATACCATTTCTAGTTCCTTCGCTTAGTCTTCCTTTATTAAATTTCAAGCTTCTTAGTAACGTTTTCTTTTAGGATATTCCACGTCACTGTTGAGGTGAGCGGCGGCTCGAGCCACAGCACTTTCTGGTCATGATCATGGCTGCTATGATGATGATGATGATGATGATGATGATGATGATGATGATGAGGATGATGATGATGATGATGATGATGATGATGATGATGATGATGATGATGATGATGATGATGATGATGATGATGATGATGATGATGATGA